>MTQE01000401.1:18944322-18966445 GCA_014337955.1 Aspidoscelis marmoratus
TTAATGGGTACATAATGGGTACTTTTAGTGACAGTGGAAAAACACCCCAGGAGCAGCTACCAGCCAGAAAATTGGGGTTAGATGGATGATCTTAAGATATTTTCTTATTTCTTCAGTGATTTCAGCTTCTATGATGAGGTATGGGAAAAACATAATGGAAAGGCTTTTTCTAAGTAAAAAAGGGCAAGCTATTTCATTGGACGAAACATGGATCAAAATCCTGATATTTTCATGGGTCTGTTTGAAACAACTATTTTAAAATTATTGGCCCTCCTAGTGTGGTAAGCAAAAGTGTAGATGTAGGACAGGTGATGTCATGCTTGTGTCACTATTACCTAAATAAGGTCTTTCCTTTCAACAGGTAAACATGACCACCTTTGGACAGTGTAAATGGGGTTGTACTTGAAGATCTCTGCAAACATTAAAGGACAATAGGAACATTACCTAAGATAAAAGTTAATCATTGGTTGGGAGATGTTCTGTCTGGCATTCAGATAGGTGTCTTCTAGATATATATCCTTTAACAATAATTGATCTGAGTTATTAAATTGCTTTTAATAGTTTGTCTATTTGGCCTAGTGGTTAGGGAGCCAGACTCTTATCTGGGAATACCAGGGTTGATTCCGCACTCTTCCATGAAGCCACCTAGGTGTCCTTAAGCTAGTCACAGCTCCCTTATGAGATCTCATAGCCCCACCTACCTCTGTTAGGTGTCTGTTGTGGGGAGAAGAATAGAAAGCTTTGTCAGCTGCTTTGAGTCCTCTTAAATGGGTGAGAAAAGCAGGGTAGGAAAAACAACAACTCTTCTTTAGGTACAGCTCTGAGAATAAATCAACTGCTATTAAGCCATCTTGAAGAGATTGTGGGCTAACTCTGTTCTTATGCAGATATATTTTGTTCTCTTCTGGGCCCCTATTTTGGGCACAAACAGAATATTTCACAATACTTCCTTGACAATTTAAAATCAAGCCCTAAGAACAAAAATGGATTCTAGTTTGCTACAGGTGCCTAGAAAACTGCTGGTACATTTCCCTGTAGTTCCAATCTATATGCCAATTGTAAAGTCCAGTACTGTAGTCTGGAGATATCTGTATCTTAGCAGACTCCTGTCTTTAGTTGCAAGCACTCTCAAACCTCAGGATTCTGGGTAATAACTACTAACAGGACCAATAAATGAGAACATGTAAAAGGCAAATCGTCTTCAAGATAAGCATCCTGTTAACTATTCTTCAATGTACCATTTCTGTCAAGAGAACTAATTCCTGACCTGAGATACTGCTCCTTGCCTTTCTGCCAGCATCAACTGCTAGCAAATTTATATCCCCCATTTCTCTGCTATTGGGATTGATCCTCCCATCTGGGATGCACTGGACTATCTCAATACACTACATG
Organism: Aspidoscelis marmoratus; assembly: GCA_014337955.1. Lineage (NCBI taxonomy): Eukaryota > Metazoa > Chordata > Lepidosauria > Squamata > Teiidae > Aspidoscelis > Aspidoscelis marmoratus. Next base: position 18,945,715 of record MTQE01000401.1, read on the forward strand.
AGCATTTTAGATTCATAACTTTTTTCCAATTTCAATTTCAATTTATTCTGTCGATGATGAAAATAATAGATTCATAACACTCAGGTACTTTCACAAAGACTCTAATAGAAGATAGTTACCATTCTCTCACAATTACTTGTGTCCTGATGACACTTGTGGAAGCTATTGATTTCTTTAGGCAAAATATTAAACAACTATGGATCAAGGGTCTCATTCTAGCTGCGCTCAAAAAGTGTGAAATCATGCAGTGTGACTCCTATATCCGGATTTTTTCCCATTCCATCTTGTTTGTATATCATGTTTCCAAAAGGAAAATTTGTCCAAGGGAATTTACAACAAATAGAAAAGATGCAATACAAAAGAATCCATCTCACACTATTATAAATACATTATAAAAGCACAAATAATACAAAATAATTTGTTACACAGTCATAGAGAAATGTACATAATAGAACATCAAAGGCAACAACACCAGAAGCCTATTTGCACTTAGGCCTCTGATATGCATTTAGGACAGCTCTGCATACCAGAGGCCTAAGTGTGTACAGACCTCAGATCTTCCTTTCCCATGTCAAGTACAGAAGGTAGGCCAGTGGGACTCCACCTTCTGTTCTCCATCCCAGGTGCATAGGAGCCATTCTTCAGTTGTAACAGAACTATCTCCAAAGGGGCAAAGTCTGTAATAATCATGTAAGTTTTATGGTGGAAATTACACGTGATGTTATGTGCACTGTTTCATGAAGCTTATACAAATTGCTCCCAGGAAATGTGGACCAGCCTTATGTGTACTGTATGCATTCAAAAAAAAAAAAGTATAAATAGGGACAAATGATAAAAGTTGGATTTCCACACTGAGGAGTTTGTTTTTTGTTTTGTTTTTTTAAACAAACATGATCAGAAATATTACCTTTACAGCTTGCATTTTAATAAGCTCAACTGATGTTGGCAACTTTTACAAGCATCTGATATAATACAAAGGAAATGGTTTTACCAGCAAGTAAGTAAGTGGGCCTTTTCACCCTTTGCTTCCTAGGGAAGGGAAGCAAAGGATGAACTTGCCCACGTATGCACTATGCATCCGCATTGGCAGATGCTTAGGACATATGAACCCTCCTGCAACTCATCCGCAACTTACCTGATGCTGCCATCTTTAGAAGAGGTTCAAATGGGCCAGCTGGAGCCTTACTGGCTCCACTGCTGGACACTTAAACCTGCACCATTTGTAGTCCACAAAGGGTAAGCTTCTGCATGGAAGGAATCATTTCTGGTTAAGGAACACCTCCTTCATTTTTTAAAAAATAATTTATTTGCATTTTTATCCTGCCCTATAACCAAGGCAGGTTACAAGATATAAAATGAACCCATTAAAACCAAAACATATTAAACATATTAAAACCATAACAGTGCCTGAATGTGGGGAGGAAAAGGCTGTTTCTTTACTTCGCCAAAGGCTAGGGTAAACAGGTGCATCTTCACAGCCCATCAACAGACACGGTGCCTGATTTACCTAAGAAAGGAAACTATTCCACAGTCTGGGAGCTATCACTGGAAAGGCCCTACCCTGGGTGCCCACCCCTTTTGCTGCTGAGGGTGGTGGTACAACCAGGAGGGCCTCCCCTCCAGATCTTAGGGCATAAGCGGATCTATATGGAAGAAGGCATTCCTTTAGATATTTGGGGCACAAGTCATTTATGCCCTTATAGGTTAAAGTTAGTAATTTGAATTGGGCTCGGTAGTGAATTGGCAGCCAGTGCAACTTTTTTAAGACTGGCATGATTTGCAGCTGTTCCTGCCAGCAGTCTATCAGCTGCATTCTGCACCGGCTGCAGCTTCCAAACCGTCTTCAGGGGCAGGCCGATGTAGAACACATTACAATAGACCAGTATGGAAGTTACCAAAGCATAGATAACCATGGCCAAATCATCTCTGTCCAAAAGGGCCCTTAGCTGTCAAACCAGCCATAGCTAGGAGTAGGCATTCTTGGCCATGGCCTCCACCTGAGATTTAAGTGTTAGTGTAGAGTCCAAGAGCACCCCCAAATTTCATACCTGTCCCTTCCAGGGCATTATGACCTCGCCCAGGGCAGGAAACCTCCCAGCTCCACAAACTCGAGATCCAGTGACACATACGGCACCCGAAACAGTACCCACATTTTTCCTAGAATTGTTCTGTTTCCAGATGCCTCTTCACTTGATGGATAATGACCTCATATATCTACAACTAATGCCAATCACTGAGCCCTTAGCATGGATCTGATCTGAGGCATTTATGCACTTGGTACCAAAGTTTGCAATTAGTCTGGGCAGGTGCATCTGCACTTGCAGGAGGCGTTTATAGCCTACAAGCACCCCCTGCCTGCCCAGAGGTTTACTAATTGCAAACTATCAGTGGTGCATGAAACTGTGCACCACAAGCAACCCAACCCTCCCCAATCCCAACCAAAAGTTTACCTGGTGCATCTGGGAGGCAACCATCCACACCTTTTTCTGTGCAAGGGGTCTTCTTAGGTATTGCAAAAACACACTGGTACCTCAGATGACCCCTGATGTGACTGCACGTGGACAGAGCATCATCATCGCTGTAGTGACAGCAGCTGCGCAGTCACACAGGACACCGCAGCCAAAATGGCAGCACCCGGCAGAGGATCAGACACGTAACAAGACACAGGTAAGTCTCCAGTCGTGTTAGGGCTGGGTTACTGTGTATTAGCATTCCCTAGTGCAAACACTAGTACACATTAGTCTCTAAAGCACTCATCTAATGCACTCTTCCCGTCCAGCGGACAGGAAGGTAAGTGCAGAAACACCCCTGAATTAACAATGGTCCCATACATTAGTCCCTTGATCCAGATTAACAAGTAAGTGCAGAAAAGGCCAGAGGAACATAAGAGGAACCCTACTGGATCAGGACATAGTCCATCCAATCCAGCAGTCTGTCTCACATATGAGCCCATCAATTGCTTCTGGGCTTTCTCAAGTAGAAGATAAATGCAAATGGTCTTCAGAGGAATCCTGCCTGTCTCTCTAACCTGGAGATGGTACCTAGATTTCCATTCCAGTAGCCATTGATACATGTTTCCTCCATGAATTTGTCTAATTGTTTCTTAGAGCTATCTAGGCTTGTTGCTGTCACCACCTCTTTTGGTAGTAAATTCCATAGACCAATGACTAGGGACGTGCAAGAATATTCAAAGCATTTGAAATTCATACAGATTTGTTCAAATTTAGACATTCAAATTCAAATTGAATGTCTATACACTAATTTTTTAACATCTGAACAAATTTTGAATGTTTCAAATCATTTGTACAAATTATTCGGACATCTGCATGTGTATGGATACGTACACATTACATACTTATGCACATTACTCATATCCGTACACATTTGTATGGATACATACAGGACAAAAATGGGGAGCATACGGGATAAAAACGGGATGTGTACAGATGCATAAAGACACATATGAAATTTGTCAGCATTCATATCTTCAAATACAAATTGAATATTCATACAAATAGATACAAATGTATTTGAATCAAATAAATACATTCATATTTTAAACATTAAGGTCTACTTTCCAAAAGTAGCCATGACATTTCCATATAGTTGCTCTCTCCCCTCCCCTTCCCTCCCCTCCCCTCCCCTTCCCTTCCACTTTACCCTAAAAGAGAAGAGAGAGAAAATTGATTTAGGCCTTTAGTATAAATACTATAGTTAGAAGACACTCTAAAGAGAAGCAAAGGGTGGCAACATTTTATTACGGAATTGAAGTTGGCAGGCAATAAATGGTAGCATTTTAATCTTGAACTGATCAATGTTATGGATTCTTCCTTCTAAAATTCTAATGTTCTTGTCCTTGACTCCCTCCGCCATTTCATACATTTGTCCTTCCAGCTGGGAGGAAAGCACATTCTGAAACCCCATCTACATCGCTGTTCTTGCTGCTGGTGGTGTTATCCTTCTGAGCATAACAACCCCCTGAGCAAGCCAGCTCCTTCTCACAAAGAATCCTTCGCAGGTAGATTGTGCATTCCTGTTGTCACTAAGGCACAGTCATCTAAGGAAGCCTCTTTTTTGAAGATGTGGACAAAAGATTAGCATTTTAAATAACAGAATCCAAAAGTGCCATCGGTGCCAAGTGAACCGAAAATGCCTGAGATTAGTAGTGTTGAAAGGAAACAGAGGTGATGGAAGGGATAAAAGTATGCAAGGGAGTGTTTGATTTGAGATTAGATTAAGTAAATATCCTGGTAACACTCTCTATTCTTCTCCCTCCACCTGGTGGTCTTGGGAATAGGAAGCTATGATTCAAACTCCACAGATTTACAGGTTTTGTAAATTTCAGGCAATACCATTCCACTGAGGGAAGATCAAGCGTGAAGTGCAGATGGGCAGGCCTGGACAGGCCCAATCACCATGACATTACCATAGCAATCAGGATGCCATGTGCACTCTGCAGCCACAGTTGTGCTGCCACATCCATTCACAGCATCGCCCCCAGAAGAGGGTGCAAACACTAGTGCCATGAGAATACTAGCTGCTCCCTGGCCAAGCTGTGGACAATATTTTAGTTGCCCACAGCTATTGAAAACCAGGGCAGCCTTTGTGAGCTTTGTGGCACCAATAAATAAAGACAGATACATACACAATCCAGTTATTCCACAATTTCTAGATGAAGCCATTCGTAGGGAGGAAATGTATTCTACTGGCATTTATCAAAGAAAATATTTTTGTTTGTTTGTTTTCTAAGAACAGCTATCTGACAGGCTGCAAATTTATTCATGTAAGTGGAAGGAAGGAAGGAAGGAAGGAAGGAAGGAAGGAAGGAAGGAAGGAAGGAAGGAAGGAAGGAAGGAAGGAAGGAAGGAAGGAAGGAAGGAAGGAAGGGTACACATTCTGCAGCCATACAACAGGGTATCAGGATCTGTCTGCTTTGATGAATTGGGTCCACATTTCAGTATTTTCCCCCTCTTGTTTTAACTGACTCACACATTGATCATTTTAATCCATGCAAATTAAAATAAGCTTTACTGCTACTGCAAGTCTCAGAAAGCTTCATTATTTTTAAATTATTCTCCTAAAATACTTGTGCATTTTATTAAACCAAGTAATTCTGTGCAAAGCTCAAAGTTGCTTAAGAACACATGCTCCATCCCTAACTATTTTGTCTGGTAATTACTAGACTCCTACACAGGAGCTTAACAGATATTTTACAGGGAAGTGTCACCATATTCAGGAACCAGTTAAGATTGTTCCTAACTGATGAAGAGGAACTACAAAACATATTGGATACCATACACATGATGGAGACTGGGTTTGTTGTAATTTTACACAAAATTGTCCCTTGCAGTTTGTTGTGAAAGGAAGTGTCCACATGAACCCACATGTGACTCATCACCATGTCACCATAAGCATCACAGTGTTTGAATAGCAGAATGGGAGAAAGGTCTGCCAGGCCACTTGAGGAGACCTCATTGACCTCACAAACCCCCAATTTTGATCTTGACCACCCCCAATCATCAAGATCACAGCCACAGAATCGCCAGCTTTACTCTTGATGGTCAGGGACAACAGGTAATGAGTGTTAAGCCAGCTTCCATTTTAAGGAGAGCTACAAGTGTGGCACTCTTCTTAATTTGCAGATAGATGCAAATTTGCCTGAAGTGGGATCTTCTGCACACAGAAGGGATGTTCTACTACTAAGCTACACCCCTCCTTAGATCTCATGTTCTTTGATGCTAAAATGTGACACTGACATCAAATGATGCATCCAGCTGCTTCAGCAGAAACCCAGATGGCCACCAAATGAAAATGAACATGAACATGACAACTAACAGAGAGTCATGCCTAAATCTCAAGTTGATTTTGATGCTCAGAAGGATAAAATCTCTAACACAGAAAGTTTCCTTATTTCCCTTCCTTCCAGAAAGAAGGCAATGGCTAAGTGTTGCGGGTGAAATTAGACAAGAGCTGGAATGTTCCCTATATACTGGTTGCATTTGTGCAGTCCTTCACATGGAGCAGAATTTTATACTTCTTGAAAGGCTATATTTAAACAATTTATCACACTATTATGGTCTCCTCACTTCCCTGCAAGAATCCATGCGGTAGTTTTGTAATCCTTTTTTTACGGGAAAGCCAGAATAGGAATATATGTAGCTTGACATATGTAATGTCTTTGATTATTTGCATGAATGGACATTGTTTTCCTTCCAAATCAAGATGTAGCAATGCATTCAGCCCAATAGTATCTCCCCCATCATCCCACTAGGAAGTCCACAGTTCACAGCCCATTACTTCCCACCCCTATCTGCCACAACCAACAGATATAATTTCATTTTTTTCCACAGCAACAGCTGGCTAACCATAAGTAAGATGGTGCCAAATTCAGTTCGAACCCATGTTAGATCAGAACCAGGACCTGTTCAATCGAAATAAATCAAAAATGATCCACCAGTATGTATATCATAGCTCTACTTCCAGGTTTTCATCATCTGCCACTCTTCCTTCCTTGTAACAGACTCTGTCATGAGTCTCATGAAGTTTCCGAGCTGATAGTTTAAAAGCTAAAACTTTTTATTTTGGTCAGCCAGACTAGTAGCATTCCTAGGATCCTTTGTACTTATTGTGCAGGAATACAATCAAAATCAAAGTTGGGCAGATAAATCTATCAGTAGCAGCAACTTGAAAAGCAATGTTTCCTATGTAAATAAACAATAAACAAGAGAGATTTTTACTATAACCACAGCAAAAAAGACAAAGTTCCTAGCTCCTAAAAGAGCAGACAAGGCAGAGAAACAGAATAGAGGCCAGCGAGTTTTGTATAAGCACAGATGAATTTCCAGCCAATCAGGACAGATTTCTCAAGGAAGGGAAGGTCTAGTAAAACCCAGTCTAGTGACTGATGAAAGATGGTGCCACATGTCAAAGTCCCTCAGAGTAATTAAACCTTCCCCTGTGAATTCAGGCAAGATTAATAGTCACCTACAGGTGTTTCAGGCCATCTAGCTAGCTAGTTTTTCCTCTGGAGCCTAAGGCAAAGGTCCATAGACTTACAATGTCCCTTTTCCATTCCAAAACCCACTGTTAGATATTAACTGTACATGTGTATTAAAATACAAATTTTGGAGCATCTCTGTAACAATAAGAAGTTTTTCATAATTTTTAAAGTGCCCTTATTAATCCCTAAGTTTTCACTGCTGCTTGCACCCTAAACACTTCAGTAATCTTCAAATGCTGACAATGTAAAGTATTCTGGTACTTGATCTTCAAAGCTACATATTTCCAGCCAACCAGCCAACAGGCTACCCCAGAAGAGCAGAATCTGCCCTCAGAACTGCTCTAATTTTAGGGTGGAAGAAAGAACTCCAAGGGTGTTTCCGCACTGGCCGCTGAGAAACGGATTAAAGAAAATCTGTTTCCTGGCGATATGTCCTCCAGATAATCCGTCTAAAATAGGGATGGATCTGAAGAGCCCTCGCGCATCTGTACCCATGCGGGGAGGACGGATCCTGAGGGCTGGATCTTCTGGGTGCTGTGCGGAGGTTGCAGCAACCATTCCCCAAGGCAGCCGGCTTCCTGCACCGCCAACGCCACCCCTGGAGCCACAGGACTGGAGCATTCAGCTGCCAGTCACTGTGCATTTCCGCCGCATGCAGCATGCAGGGGAGGGACTCTGGAGGCAGACCAGCCTGCTTCCACCCCTCCCAAGATAGTGGCCACTGGCGCATCATCCCCTAGCCTCTCCATGTGCGGAAGCATCCTGTTTCCAAATGGATCAAGGCAAGGGAATGGACTGAAGACCTGATTTTCCAGGTCTTCCTGGAGAATGGAATTTTTGGCAGCGAGACCCCATTAAGACCGGATCTTGCATGCCACTGTGCGGAAGCAGCTGCCTGGAAGGGTCCCTGATTGTGTCCTCCAGTGTGGAAGGTAATTCTTATGTGTGTCTTGTATGTGTCTTACATGTGTCTTTAATGTGGTTTCCACGACCAGTTTGGAACACTCCAAGGGTCAGACTGCTTGGAGAGTAATGCTGAAGAAATTTAATTACCTGAGAGAATTTCTGCCTGTCACAGATTACCATCAAATCAAAATTGTTCAACTTCCAGGACCAGTTCCAATTCAATGCTAAGCAGGCACAGGGAGAAACCTCACAGCTCCAGAGCTTTCATTCTGCACCTGAGAGGACTTCAAAGGCTAAGAACTGACTGCCATATAATTGGCATGCTATCTGCTCTTTGGTGAGTTCAGAGCCTTCTGACCCAGATGGCCTTTTTCATGATGGTCTAGATGCTTCATCGTGATGAAATACAATTGTTTGTGTCATTGGTACTTCAAGTGTAATGTTCTAGAGACAAGAGTGGTGTTCTCACTTGTGAGTTAGGGGGGTTGTTATGTCATATTCCATACTTCTGCTTTGAACCAGAAGATACGAGTCAGATACAACTGACAATCTCGGGGGGAAGAAAGAGGAGGAGTTGGCTTTTCTACCCCACTTTTATCACCCATTGAGGGAACTCAAAGTGGTTGACAAAGCTTTCTATTCTTCTTCCAACAACAGAACACCCTGTGAGGTAGGTGGGGCTGTGAGAGCTCAGAAGAGAGCTGTGACTCACCCAAAGTCACCCAGGTGGCTTCATGGAGGAGGGTGGAATCAAAACCAGTATTCCTAGATAAGTGTCTGGCTCCTTAACTGGAGTGGTATTGTTTTTCATAGCCCTTTATGTACTTTATATCATAAAATGATGGAAGGAAGATAAGAACATAAGAAAATCCCTGCTGAATCAGGCCACAACCCATCTAGTCCAGCACTCTGTCCCACAGAGCACCTTACACCAATTGCTTCTAGGCATCTCAAGTAGAACACAAAGGCAAAACCCTCACCTGCTCCCAGCAAATGGACTTTAGAGGCAAATGGTAAAAGAAACAGATATAATTTGCATGTAAGATGCTTATATTGAAAACCTGGGATTTTGGGCTAATACCCCATACTTTTCTGCTCAAAAGGCAGAGATGATGAGATATAGCCCTCAAGCTCTCACTGAATTACAGTTCCTGACACTTCTTGCCATTGGTCATGTCATAGTTCAGAAACATCTGAATGACTTCATATAAATCACCAGTCACCCCCTACTTTTAGATGGCACTTATCTCTACATGCTGTGCTAGAAAAAGAAATGCAGAACCCCTCACATTTTGGAAAGTACTTCAAAAACCATCTAGCCCAAATCCCTATGCCAATGGCAGGATCCATCAGAAATCATTTTAAAGGCTTTAGAAACAATACAGCAACATATCTGAGTGACAGGAATGGGTGATTGTTACCATGGAAACTTTTTTTTTTTGGAGTCTCCAATTTTGAAAATTACACAAGTGTATCATTTTTCATTGTTATGATTGTATGAGAAAATGTTGGAGCTGTACGCATGTAGAAACAATTATCCATCTACCCTGAAGGATGGCACTTGTAATGCCCCTGATTTCTATTTATTGTCAGCACTGAAGAAATGCCAACCAGGAACTGTTTGACCTGAAGGACCAAAAACATAGGCTATCAAGTGCAGAGGGAGCCATCTGTACTTCAAATGCTGGTGCAGATACGAACCGGACCACCAGCACTTGAAGTGCAGATGACCTGGCCCAGGTGGGCCAGATCACCATGGCAACAGTCAAGGCAAAATCTGGCATGTGTTAGATGATGGCCATGGCACACTGAATGTGGCATTTGGCTGCACAGCCACAGCCACACCATCATGCACACTTGCAACTTCACATCCAGTCAAGTGTGGGCAAGAAACCATAGTAAGCTCTGGGATATTCTGGAACAGTGGCAGTAGCAAGGTATGTGGATGCATTGCCCCAGGAGTAGGTGGAACCATTCCTGCAAGGTAAGTGAACCAGGCCCTCGGTTTTCACAAGGGATCCACACACACATCATATCTATCTCCATGAACTGAACTATATACTTCATAGATTCTCAACACTATAGCCTACTGTGCCAAAAAATAGGGCCCCATCCAAACCATTGCCAAGTACATTTTTCAGTTGTTTTGTACATCATGCCACTCACTGTTGTCTTCTAAAAGCTTGGCTGTAAACTATAAATCTTTATGAATTCTCAGAGCCATAACAACAACAACAAAATTGTTACATTTCATAGCTTCATGCCATGAAATGAACACCAAAACTGAACATCCAAAATCATAGGCTCAGTGAGATCTTGCTCATCTACCATAGTGCAAAATCATGGGGCCAGTACACAAAAATCCTCTTAAAGCATTACATTTCAAATCAAACCACACATCACATCTTCACTGATCGAACAAAAAAAGTTATGGTCTTCCCAATTTTTAATGCCATATTCTACAAAAAGCATGGATTCATAGTATGGATGCTTACGGAATCCTGTTCAGAACCAAACCAGGTCATGTTCCATTGCAACTAGGGATGTGTACGAATATTCATCACATTCAAAATTCATAAGAATTCGTTCGAATCCAGACATTCAAATTTGAATTGAATGTTGGTACATTTGAAGATTGATATTCAAATGCAAATTCAAAGGCAAGATCTCTACATTCATAAGGAGCTTCATTAAATTTGTGAACCTGGGGATGCAGAAAACGGCTGTCCAGTCACACCTGCAGTGGATCGAGATTAGGTTCAGAGTGGATTCAAAGTGGATTCAGAGCAGATTTGATGCATTTAGAGCAGATTTATAGGGGATACATAGGGGATTTGTAGGTGTGACTGGTAGCAGGGATTTGAATCAGATTCATATTGAACATTCAATTTGAATTTTCTGACATTCAATTTGCATTGAACACAAAAAAATCCTTGTGCATATCCCTAATTGCAACTACATGTGTGCTTTGGTTCAGTTTGTATCCCAGCCAACCACCTGTTATTCTGAGGCCTTTTTGCGCTTCAGTCAGATGGCTGAACTGCACTAAGGCTGGTACATGCGGGGGACAGATCCACCATTCACACTGGCTGATAAGGGATGCATTCTCAATGTGTCCCTTACTGGCCAGTGTGTGAATGGTTGATCCGTCTCTTGCATGCACCAGCCCAAAAAGTCTGCCACAGGGGCTGGGCGGCCCACGCTGGGCTGCCACCATTGGGCACTATTGGCCTGCTGGCTGGCAGCTCAGTTCTGGGGCTGTCTTGAGGTCCTGCTAGCTGCTGCCAGCTCAATCAGGCTGGTGGCAGCCTGCGGGTGCCTCCTGGGTGCCCACTCCCACCCAGGGGTGCATGCCACCCTCCAGCCCCCTGTACCTCACTTATCTCTTCAGATCGCATGCTCAGTCCAATGGGTCTCTGGTGCTTCCTGGAGCAGTCTGTCACATTCTGCACAGGTGTGTGCTGCAGCAAACTGCCCCCATGCTGACCTGATGTCAGCCAGCAAGACCCCAAGACTGCCCCAGAACTGGGCTGCCAACTGTGATGCTCACCCCACAGCCAGAGCGGCTTGCAACAATTGGTATTGTAAAGAATTAAATAATTAATTATATCTCTTTTTGTTAAATTCAGTATGATGTCTTCGTTTCATTGGTAGCATTAAATGTAGCGTTAGCCTGGCCGCCAAACAGTTCCCTGCTGCGCAGTTTGTCACTTTCCCTTTAAAATCCTTTAACAAGGCGTGAAGTGGTTCTCAGCTTTGCCAATAGCAGCGCCAAACTTCCCCCCACTCTCACTTCCCTTAAAGCTGCTACAGCCTTAACTGGCCTGTCTTTCCATTGCGGCTTTAAGTGAAAATGTTCTTTGACTCGAAGCATTTTGAAATCAAACAAGAACAAGTTTACTGACATCAGGTCTCAACAATAAATAAGATCAAATGTTTCAGTCTGCCTCTCTAACCCTTCTCCTTAAGAGATCTGCCTGCCTAATTCCCTAGCACAGCGATCCCTGGATCTATGCTAGATCTACCCTCTCAAGATGTCCTAAGTTTTCACACAAGCCACCCACCCTGACAAGACTCCCAATTAGAATATAGACCATACAGTAGACCATAGAACCTCTGGCAGCTGCTGGGCTAGCCTTTTATAACCTTACCTGGTGAGCCTGTCGTCTCTGATTGGCTGGCAACTGTGGGTGACCCTCTCCTCCTCCGTCCTGGTGAGCTGAGCAAGCCCCACCCCTGCTTACCTGCAACTATTCCCAAAGCGCTTCCAATCTGTTTGATGGTATAGACTGTTAACTTACCGGTTACCAAAATGTTTAGAACTTGTTTTTAACACAATTTTACTTTAATATACATTGAAACAATGATAGGCATCACACTGGCCAATAGCAGGCAATGGCAGCAGCCCAGGCGGGCCTCCTCAGCTGTCCTACAGGGAGAGTATGAATGCTCTCCCTGCCGGACAGCTCTGGGGTGGCTGGTGCTAATGTTGGGCCAGGTGTGGAGCACAATTTCATGCTCCACCCCCTGGCCATGATTAGGCCAGCTCTGGGACATTCCCAGGGATTTCCCAGAGAGCAAATGCTCTGCCCCAGAGCTGTCCTAATCATAAGCTAGAGGCCTAAGTGTGAATAGGCTCCAGTCCTCCAGGAGTGGCTGGAACCACTGCATATGATAAGTCCAAACAGGCCCTCTGTTTGCAGACCTTTGGATACTTTCATGCTTCATCAGACTACCGCATGCTTAGCTTTTGGCAAAACTTATAAACCTTTGACTTTGCTCACTCTGAAACCCGAGAAGTCCCTTAGCCTCAGTCACAGTTATGCTTTGGAAACCAGGTTCTGAACTGGAGTGTCTTTGTCCTGGTTTGATCAAAATCAGGCTGATCAAAAATCTTGCTTATCTCTCATTACATTTTGCAGCAGTGCAGTAATTTTGAAAATGTCTAGAGACTAAAAATAAGTGCATTGCCTTTCTTTTTAATAAAATAAGAACAAAGTTAATAGGATTATGACTAAACGGCTACCTTCTGTTTCTGGGTTGGTAATTTCTTGTGATCAGTTTTTCCTTCAAGAAAGCTGGCTTAAAATGAACTAAAATGTCTTTGAGCAGAAAATCCTATTGAGAATTTCCCTGCTAATCCTCACTGTGACTGGGAAAGAGTTAACTTTTGACTAATTCAGTGGCTTCTCTAATTAACTGTCCTCCTGGCAACAGCAGGAATCAGAAGCAGCTTCTCTCCTTTCTAAACTAGCTTCCTCTGCAATTTGCTTCATAACCCCTGGTATAACAGTTCCCAAAAAGCAAGGAACAAGAAATCCAGGCCAGTTGATGATGCTAGACAAGCTAGGACAGGCTCACTGGATTCCTCCAAGGACTGTCTGCCTGCCCTGCCTGAATTTCACCTTGTCTTTGTCTCCAACCTTCTTACAGATAATATCGGCTGAGGATTTGATTTGTGAGAATCAAAGAGATCTTGCCTCATGACTCCTAGTCCGGAACCAAAACTCATACTGGTCTAGTGGTTAGTGAACCACTGGACTCTTATCTGGGAATAGCGGGTTTGATTCTGCCCTCCCCCACAAAACCAGCTGGGTGACCTTGGGCTAGTCACAGCTTTCTTTCTGACTTCTCACAGCACCTCTTGGGTGTCTGTTGTGGGGAGAAGAATAGAAAGCTTTGTCAGCCACTTTCGGTCCCCTTGAGAAAAGCAGGGTAGAAAGCTCAACTCTTCTTCTTCTTCTTCTTCTTCTTCTTCTTCTTCTTCTTCTTCTTCTTCTTCTTCTTCTTCTTCTTCTTCTTCTTCTTCTATTTATAGGTGAAATACTGCCACAAATCAACCATCTTCTGGTCTGTCATAGTGAGTCTTGTCAGAAATTTCAGCCCTCAAGTTGCCTCCTTGGGTTCCTCTGCATCTACACAGGGATAAAGGCTGGAGGCTTCCGAGACCCAAATGGATGTGGTGGCATTTGTATCATCCATCCCCTGGCCTACCAGAGGCCTGGACAGTCACCTATATAGATGCAGTCCTTGTTATGTCATCAGAACCAACCTCTAAGCATCACTTTCTGTCCACAGAGACAACAGTACAGGCAGAAAAGCAGAAAAAGACACAGGAAGCTTCCAGATGGCCCTGAAAATGGCCATCACAGGGGCAAGAGGATTTGAATCCGCCATAGAGGCAGGAGAGACGGTGGTTACACATGTGGGTCTTCTTGGCCTTGAAAATCCTCACAGCTAAAGAATGATATTTGGTTAATTTCAGACTGATACAATCCCAGCAAAAGTAGAAATCACTGTTAATTCACCTCCTCCCTTCATTGTCACTCTAGGCGATAGAAGGGGTGACTTTAGGTGTATTCTACTGTCAAAAAGCTTTAGTTCACCCTACAGATAGGGCAACTCCAAAGTTGTCTATGTAGGCCAATAATGGGAGAGCCATTTACCCAGGAAGCGCTGGGGACAATAAAAGTGCAGCCAGAGGTTCATTAAATTCTACAAACATAGCTTATGCTGTAATTTTAAAATTCTTTATATTTATATTTACATTCACACATTTTATAAACTACCCTCAAGGTGAAGCAGGGGCGAAAAACAAATCATAGTGGCCGCCTTGGGCCTCTATCACTGAGAATCAGGATGAAACCACACATTTTACTTAATCTGCACTGTGCAGCTGTATATCTTGCCTTTTCAGTTTAATTATAGCCTATAGAAACTTCTTTCTGAGCCTTCTGGCCATGCTACAATATGATGGGGGAGCAATATTTGGACAGCATCACAGTCAGGAAGAAAAGGAATAAACCTTTCATAGCAGTCATGCTGCATGCAAAGAACCGGTACAAATTTAACAAAAATGAAAGACATATAAACATGGTCTAAATTAAGCAACTGTGCATATTCTGATCTTTAAATTCTGATTCTGAAGATGATTCTGCAGTGCCTGGTTTACCAGACCACCAAACATAGTAGAAGTCTCCCTTCCACAAGCTGGTGTGATCTAGGGGAGACTCTGTCCCCTCCTAGTATGCTTTGTCTGCATAGGATGGAGCATTGACTGGACCAGGAAACCCAAAATGGCAGCTTGGTCCAGCCTATCTGAAGACCTGTTTTTTGAAGTTTACCAGAAGTCTATGGTCATAATACAGGACCCACTGGACCAGAGAAACAAGATACACCACTGGTGTTTGGGCTGGAATGGATCTGTCACTGTTCAGGAGTTATCCATCTCAGCAGATCTCGTTTACTTAGTTCAGTCTTCTTAGTTTGGTCTAGTAAAGGTAAGCATGGAAAGATTAGCTACTAAGGAAGTGCAAATTCAATTCGTGTTTACAAATTCAATAGAATATTTTGTATTCACAGATATTTACATCAAAATGAACATTCAATTTTCACATATCCCAAAAATTTGATTGAAACAAACCAGTCTTCTGCTTGTGAAAATGGACAATTTGATCAGAATATTTGTGTTTCACTGTGATTTTGGTCATGAAAAAAAAATTTTTTCAATAGAGAAAAAGATATTTTCCTTTGAGAAAAAGTGTGACAAGTGTGAAAAAAATTTTTTCAATTAAATGTTTTGACAGTGAAATGAACAAACAGGTTTTTGCTTTGGCAGTGAAATGAACAAACAGGTTTTTGCTTTGGCAGTGAAATGAACATGCATTTTCTTCATGCACAGGAAGGCACACCAGCTAGGGATGTGCACGAATATTCATAACACATTCGAAGATTGACATTCAAATTCAAATTGAATGCTTCAGAACATTTGCATGAAGCTTTGTTACATTTGTGAACCTGGGGCAAATAGCCTTCTGCTGCCATCAGGACTAATTGCCATTGATAATCCTGATTTCCATGAATTGGCCAAGCCTCTTTAAGACCACCCAAGCAGGTAGACAACACCATATCTCATGGGAGTGAATTCCAGAGTTTGGCAATGCATTGTTAACGTATCTGCTGAGCTGCCATCTTTATCCCCTTCCCAGAAGCAGCTGATTCTGAGGCTTTCATCACAGCTGTAGACTTTCCCATGTTGTGGTTAATTTCTGTATATACTGGTAGCGTTCTGCTGGAAATTGCTAGATGTTTTGAGAATTCAAGGCTGTATTGGTAAGGAGCATAGTATCGGCTATGGAAATTAGGCAGGAATCGAAACATATATATATGTTTTGAATGGTACCCTTTGTGATCTTTATTAAATAAAGTTTGTAAGCATGGTGAAGCCACTCCTGTGTATCTTGATTGAATGAGGCCTGCAGAAGTGATTCTGACAATCTGTCCTGATTTGGCCAAGTGGACCTCTTGATCAACTTCAGAGTAAACCTCACTATCTATAAAATCATTTATATTTCTATTTTATTCTTTGCATTTGCATGTGTGATGGTAACAGTCGCATACTTCCAGGTATTTTGTGTGTTATTGGTCAAAAAGTGATAATTTCAGAAGGGCTTCCTCCAGTATATCACTTGTTACCACAATATTCAGCCAGTGTCTGGAGCTGGCCCAAGTCAATGTAACCCAAAAGAATGTGTTTTCTCCAAGTTCCTAGCTGCTTATCAATTTGTATAGTAACGACATATTTAACCCTAGACTTATAATCAGCAAGAGGGGAGTTAGAATAAATAGAATGATGAGATCTTTTTTGTTTAATATATATTTGGACCCTGAAATCAATACATAATCTGTCTGTAATCAATGTCTAATTGGTTCTTTAACTACTAGTAGCCTATTACTGAATGTGGTATCAAGACTCATGACATGGCCAAGGACAGGTAAGTCTCCTGCTGGAAGTCTGCCCTTGATACTGAAAAAATGTGCTGTCCACAGCTGAATAAAGCACAAGTCAGAAAGGCTTCCAACCAGAGACTTGTCCAGTTCCCATTGCTCAAGTTACCACATGGAACAGAAAATAACGTTTCTGTGTGTTGTTCTACACAACTGTTAGGGGTGCAAGAACTCTGTCCTCAGCCCCTTTCCTTATGATATGGTAACCCTTGTCATTGCCTTCAGTTTCTCCATTGCCATCACTTCTTCAGCTGGCTGGATGATGAATTCAGATCAATAAACTTATTTCCCTCTCCAAACAGGGAAAGGGAAAAGTGAAGACCATTTGCTGATGATCTAGCCATAATATTAACAGAGTCTAATAACTCAATAGAGGAATTGTTAAAAGAAATGCAAACTTATGGTTGTGTGGCAGGTCTAAAAGTGAATCAGAACAAGACTAAAGTCCTGACAAAAAATATGTCAAAGACTCAACAAGGAATTTTTCAAATGAAATCTGGATTTGCAATTGAAAAAAAAAAGTGAAGTACTTAAGAATAACCCTGTCTAAGCAAAATGTTGCACTATACAAGAATAATTATTCGAAAATACGGGTTGAGATAAAACAAGATCTTTTGAAATGGTCTAATTTACAGTTGTCACTGATGGGTCGGATTTCAGTCGTAAAAATGAACGTACTCCCGAGGATGATGTTTTTATTTCAATTCAAGAACTCGGGAAAAGACATATCCAAATTCTTATGGCAAGGGAAAAAACCAAGAATAAGATTTAAGTTGATGCAAGACTCTATAGAAAGAGGAGGTTTTGGAGTACCAAATTTTAAACTATATCATGCAGCATCCTGCATGGTATGGATTGCGAAGTGGTTTTGGTTGAAAGACAAAAGATTATTATAATTGGAGGGAGAAGGGTTAAGATATGGCTGGCATGGGTATTTGTGGTATGGAAAATCGAAAGTTAATGCTGATTTCAAAAATCATTTTGTAAGAAATGCATTGTATAAAACGTGGATGAATTATAAAAACAAGCTCTATAGCAAAATGCCATTGTGGGTCTCCCCACATGAAGGGTTATTAAGGGAATTCAGTGATGGAGGAATTTGGTTGAAATATGAAGACATGTTGTACAAAATAGAGGGTGGTAATGAATATGAAATAAAAACAAGAGAACAATTGAATCAGGAAGGGATAAAGAGAGTGCAAATTTTGAGTGGGGAAAACAGGAATGGGAGACAAAATTAAATAAGGCTGAAAAAGGTATGATTGGTGTGATGTATAAAATATTGCTTCAAATTGAAATGGAACATGAACAGGTCAAAGAATGTATGATTACTTGGGCCAGAAATTTTGGATATAATATTCAAATGGATCAATGGGAGAAATTATGGGTAAAAGATATGAAATTTACTTTCTGTATGTTATTGAAAGAAAATATGTATAAAATGATGTATAGATGGTATTTAACACCTCATAAATTGGGGAAAGTTTATCAAAATATGTCTACTAAATGTTGGAAATGTAAAAAAATCAAAGGGACGTTTTATCATATTGGGTTATGGTATATAACTTGATGTCAAGAATTTTGAAAAGGAACTTTAGGTTTAATCCAAAATTGTTTTTGTTGGGGATTGTAGATAATACATTAGAAAGTGTAAACTCGTTAATTTTGTATATGGTGACAGCCGCAAGTTTATTGTATGCTCAGAAGTGGAAGGAAGAAGAGATACCATCGGGAGAAGAATGGCTAATTAAGATGACCGATTTGGCAGAAATGAACAAATTAACAAATTTATTAAATGACAGATCAACTGATAAATTTGTGAGAGACTGGTCCCCATTTATTGAATATCTGACAGAGCTCGAATTGACGACAGATGGGTTTGAGTGAGGATAAAGAATAAACAGGAAACCAAGGAGAGACAAAGATGCGGGCAACAAAGGATGGATACAGAATATAGAAGTCAGACAAGCGGAGGAAGTCAAGGGAATTTCTATTAATGTAATGATGGGAAGAGTGTGTCAATGATTTTTCTTTTTTAGTTTGTGTTAAAATTTATATATATATAAAAATGGGGACCAGTCTCTCACAAATTTATCAGTTGATCTGTCATTTAATAAATTTGTTAATTTATATAAACTTTAACTTATAAGGCCCTAAATGACTTGGGCCCCAAATATCTGAAGGAATGTCTACTCCCACATCAACCTGCCCGTGCCTTAAGATCTGGACGGGAAGTCCTCCTGGTTGTCCCGCCATCCTCAGCAGTGAAAGGGGTGGGCACCCAGGAGAGGGCCTTCTCAGTGGTGGCCCCTGGAGGTGCATCCATCACCTTCACTGTACATGTTTAGGAAGGCAGTGACGACACACCTCTTTGCCCCAGCCTTCAGTTAAATGGGGATTCACTTTTGTCTTCCCACTGGAAGATGCTGTTATTGTTTTAAGGATGTTTTGATTTTTAGATGTTGTTACCCACCTGGAGACTTCTGGGTATAGGGCAGGATAAGAATGTAACTAAACAAATGAGAACAAGGACTGTTCCCTGCTCCCAGCACCTGGCATAGAAAAGGAAAGGTGAAGCCTAGGGATGTGCATGAATATTTGTCTGTGTATGTGTGTTTGATTTGAATCAAATTAAATGTGAGGAAATTCACATTCATTTAAGTAGAGCTGCTTCGAATGTGGCAAGATTCAAATTCGATATGAATGTTCTTTGATTGCTATTCAAATCCAATTTGAATCCCTGCTGCCAGTCACATCTATGGATCCCCTATGGATTCCCTACGGATCCTGTAGGGATCCACTCTGAACAGGTCAAATCCACTCTGAATCCACTCTGAATCCTCTCCAAATCTGCTTTTAATTTGCTCTGGATCCACTGCAGATGTGACTGGGCAGCAGCTTTCCCGCCTCCCCACATTCACGACTATAATGAAGCTTCAAACTAATTTAGAGAAGCATTCACTTCGCATTTGAATGTCAATCTTCTAATGTAGCCAACATTCAATTCAAATTCAAATGTACAAAACTGAGCAAATTTGATCGAACTTTGAATGTGGCAAATATTTGTTCACATCCCTAAGACCAGCATCCCACTGCCACACCCACTTCCTAAGCCTTAAGAACAGTAGCTACTTTGAGTCCCCACACCTGGCATGGAGAAGATAAGGTGAAGACTAATGTCCTGCTGCCCTGCCCTCTGCCTGCGTCTTGAGAATCCCAGCTGACCCTATCTCCCAGCACTAGGGGTGCGCATGAATATTCAAAGGTATTTGAAATTTGATCAAATCTGGAGGAATTTTGACATTCGAATTTGAATCGAATGTCCATAAATATGAATGTAAAGATTCAAACGAATTCCAAATTTTGGATCTATTCGTTTGAATTATCTAGACATCCGCATGTATACAGGTTCGTACATGATGCATACTTGCAGTTTCACATCTTTCTCACATCCGTATAGGACAAAAACGGGTTGAATATGGTATGTATATGGACGCGTAAAGATGCGTATGGCTGTGTACAGGATATGTAACAATGCATATGGGCACATATGAATGTTGTTGACATTTGTAAATGCAAATTCAAATCAAAAATTTGAATGAATAGATTTGAATTTGCTCAATTCAAACTGAATTTGGTTTAATTCAAATTTTAAGATGTGAATCGAACTGAATTTTTGGATATCCGATTCGAATTGAATCCCAAAAATTGCATTCGTGCACACCCCTACCCAGCACCGGGAATGGAGATGAAAAGGTGAAGACCAATGTTCCCTCTTCCCCATTCTCTGCACCTGCCATAGAGAAGGAAGATTCAGTGTTGTTGCCTTTATTTTGTTCTACTTTATAAGCTTCTCTGCTATTTTGCAATGTATTATTTTGTATGATTTGTGATTTTATAATGTATTATCAATTATAGCATATGATAGATTGTTTTTTATTGTACCTTTTCTGTTTGTTGTAAACTGCCTTGGACAAATTTTCTTTTTGGAAAGGTAGTATACAAAAAAAAAAAAAAGGAAATGAAAAAAATGGGGGG
>MTQE01000401.1:18966492-18989282 GCA_014337955.1 Aspidoscelis marmoratus
AAAAAAAAAAAAAGGAAATGAAAAAAATGGGGGGAGGGAATACAAGACTGTCAAAGGTCCTTAAAAACCAAATGCTTAGACTTCAGTCTTTTGCCTTCACAGTTTTTACAGCCCATGAAAGCTCAGATGTTCAATGAAACCTATTTCCTAAGATGTGTGCTTAGAATGGAATCCCTAATCATTTTAATTTTCATGCTTGAGGAACAGCATCCATAATATGCTTTGTTGCAGCATCAGTGCCGTTGCTTAAATGTGCTTCATGTTTTTAAAAACCACCTTTAAAAATCTAAGTTCCTCCTGCTCCACCTCAAGCATGAGATTTCACCTTTAAAATGTCATTGGCAAGACATCGTGAATTTACCAAGTTAGTTTATTGGTTCACAGTCCTTTGATTCCTGCTTGGTTCTCTAAGGGGGGCTCCAGACATGGTTTTTCAAAGTCAGTCTCTGAATAAATGGAAGCCTGAGCTGACAGACAAGCATACCGGCACAGTGCTGTGCCATTCCTCTGATAAGCTGGAAGTGTGGAGCCTCCTGTAATTTCTCTAAAACCCATTGTTTTTCCTGCTGCACCAGTTCAGGCTGTATCTGGCACAGTCTGGATCAGCACAGTAAGGGGTCAATTTGCTGTATTTTCCAAAGGAAATGGCATCAGTGGTTCATAAAATGTCATAAAGCCCCACTTTCATGCCACGTTCTGACAACCTGTTTTAAGCCCACGGTGGCATTTTCTGAAAAAAGTCAGACCTTCCCCCTGCTGTTTACAAAGACCACAAGATCTCCGTGGGTTACCTTCTGTTCTTGGGCTGCATTTATGCGCCAGTCCTGTACACTCTTCTGAGTCATGTTCTTATTTGCCAAATCTGCACTTTATTGAAATATTATGGTCCCTCTCTAAAATCTCAGGTTTTCACTGCCTCTTCAACTCAGAAAATGTCTGGAAATTAATAAAGGCTCAACAGGAAATCGTTTCCTTCCAGTGTGGGCACAATAGATCATAACAGGCAAAAATCTGTTTATTTTATTCCCATTTATACACATCACTAGACTGATATCTTTACAAGCGAAAAACACATTTACAGGTTTTCTGTGTTCTTTTCTGAGCTGTCTAGTGGGGCTCTCTTGTTAAGTGTATTTCCATTAGGAACCTACCAATGACCTTTTAAGTTGTTTTTAATCAAAGGCACACCATTGCTGCTGTTCTATGTATATTAGCAAAAGTGTGTCATGCTTATTTAACTTTTAAATGTTATGGCTAGAGGAAGATAGTGTTGTAAAAAAGAATATGCTTACAAATCAATTTTTAAAATGGCAGAATCAACACCACCTTTGGTTGTGCTTTGCATTAATGGCTTTACTCTCCAGGATTTATGCTTTTTGAAATATTGATCCTGCTATAAAAGAAATCTCAATAAAGAAAGCAAGGAAAGAGTTGTTTTCATACTAAAAGTTACAGACATGTTTTTTTCCCCCTAAAAACAGTTTTGGCTCTGTCATCCACACAGTATATGCACATATAGTTCTTCTAAAAGAATTGGTGCAAATCTTTTAGTTCCTCTGTTATTTTAAGGTCCTTGATTCAAGAACAGTAGCACTCAGTCAGCTCCCCTGCTCATGGAAATCAGACCTATCAATAGCTATTGCCCCTGAAGTCAGTGAAAGATAGTACACTTCTGAAGGCCAGCTGCTGAGAGACTGCAAGCAGAGCAATCTGTGTGCTCACATCCTTCTGGTGGGCCTCCCTGTGCAGATGGTTGATCACTGCAGCAGCAGATTCCTGGACCAGGTGGGCCACAAGTCCAACCCAGTGGGGGATCTCTTATGTCCTTATACGTAAGTAGGGAAAGTTCACCCTTCCTTCCTTCCTTCCTTCCTTCCTTCATTCATTCATTCATTCATTCATTCATTCATTCATTCATTCATTCATTCATCATAATAGAGACAACAGCTCTTGAATTTGCAAAATATAATCAAAGTGCAGAAGAGTGAATGAAAGACACTGTCATAAACCTAATATTTGGTTCTTGTCCCAACAGACTACTATTCAAAGTTCTTTGTGGGCTGGCTAGTATAGTTCAGTTTTTCCTTGTCACATCCATAATCTCTCTTTTCAGTATTTTTTTTTTAAAAAAAATGGCTGTAACTTTTTGTTTTTACACAAGTGGATAAAATGCTTATACAAAGTAACCATTCCCAAGTGGGGGGCAGTGATTAATCTATGGGCATATATGTTGGTGAGATTGTGTATTGGCATCATTGCATTTTGTTTTCTGATAGTGGTAGCTGATGCCCATAGGACCTGATGGGGTGAAGGTCCAGTGAACTACACGGAAGTGATACGAAAGGTCAGAACATGTACAACTAATGGTAGGTGGAACTCTATAAAATACAATTCAGTGCAATACTCTTATGAGAATTGATTTCACTGAGCATAATAAATAGGACACATATTATCCAGTCTTGAAATGAAACATCTGTGGAAGAGGAAGGGAGTAAAGACTTAATCTTGTGCGCTGCTGGGTGTGGTGAGGCACTGCCTGATTTGTCTCCATGGCAGATGATCTTATTGGTCCAATCTGCATCCACCTGAATCTACTACAAATCCCAGCATACTCTTTTTTAAAAAATTGATGTTTGTATGTACCTCACCCCAAAATTACACAGAACAAGCAGATCCATTCCAAGACATTGGAGTCAGCCAACTCACATGTTAAGACAGTGGCCATCCAAAACAAACACCAGAGGCCTGCACCAACTATTGGATGAAGAATTTTTATTGCCCCAGCTGTTCCAGAAGGAGTGGAATAACTCATTAAAAGCTTTGGAAGGCAGATGTGGGCAAATGTAACATTTGAAGGCCTCCCTGCCTCAGTCTCAACCACACACACACACACACAAAAACCCCAGCCTTAGAGGTGTTTGATGAAGTGCAACCAATATAGAAGACCTTCTCATTTAATAATGAGCTGTTTATTCAAAAATTGAAGTAATTGGTATGCAAACTTGTACAAAGAGGAGGGAACCAGCAACTTAGAGGGTTCCCCAAAGTCCAAGGTGGTAGCAGTATAAAAGAGTTTCAGAAACATTGCAGATCCATCATAAGCTACAACCACTAATTAAAGCACTTGGTGAGTCCAACCTGAAGTTTCTCTGGATTTTTACCATGATGTTCCATGTGGTGATCAAGGGGACACTGTTTTATGCAAGCAATAAGGAGGATGAGGCACATGAAATGTTGTGAGCAATGAGGAAACTTCTAGAAGGCACTGCAGCACAATCAGTGGGGAAAGCAGCACCAACATTGTAAGAACCTCAAAGATCTTGTTGGAGCCCCTCACACACTTACCTGGCCCAAAAAGCTTCAGGACAAAGGGACATATGTATCTATTTGACCTAAAACACTATTACATTTCTTGCTTTTGGCAGCTAAGAATCAACTGACAAAGAATTGGGGGGGAAAACACTGTTCAATAACTATACAAGCCTGGCATCAGCATCTCCGGAGCATAGGCACAGAGCAGAAAGAATCAAGCTGGGGAGAGCAGCATTTAACTTTATGGCAATCATACCTGAACACATTGACATTCAGGTACCTATATTATTGCCCACGACTCTAAAGGCAGTGGGCAATTTGGTCTAGTGAGCCAGTTTGGTCTAGTGGTTAGGAATCCGGACTCTTATCTGGGAATACCAGGTTTGATTCCGCCCTCCCCCACAAAGCCAGCTGGGTGACCTTGGGCGAGTCACAGCTCTCTTCTGAGTTCTCACAGCCCCACCTACCTCACAGGATGTCTGATGTGGGGAGAACAGAAGATTTGTCAACTGCTTTGAGTCCCCTTAAGGGTGAGAAAAGTGGGGTATAAAAACCCCAACTCTTCTTCAACTCTTCTTCTTTTAATTGTACCCAGTTTCTATTTCAACAGGGCAACAGATCTGACTGCACCAGGGATCAATGCTAGCATAAGATAGGAGAAATGATTGAAACTCTGGATTCTGAAACAGGTGGGTAACTTTAGAACAAGACACATTGTTTGTTTGTTTTTCTGTATGTTTTTCTTTTTGGTTTAGATACTGATTTATTATGATTCACAGGATCTTTTTAAATACCCTATGTACATAATGGCTACTTCACAAATTTTACTATTTAATTGAAAAAAATTATGTGGATTGTTTGGGAATCAAAAATTTAGGGATTCCTCCAATTTAATCTGATTCATCTTCTATAGATCTTACTTCATCTTTGACAAACCTCCAATCAAACTATGGCTCTGTTTCTTAAATCATGATCCACTGAAGATTCCTTCAGTCTGAGTCTGAAGCCTGATTTGGGAACTTTCAGCTTCACGCATTTCCAAAACATGACATTGAAATTAATGAACTATGTCTCCCACCTTTTTAAGCATATGTGATAGCATATACATGAAACCTACTGATAGAAAAATCAGTTGATTTCTGGATTTTGTATCTGTCTTATAGTGCTGGCAACAGTTACAGCCATTAAAATCAAACTGGTTCCACGTAATCTTGATATTGCCAGTGCCACTTTTCATTCTGATTATCAGATGTTTGAGGGTATGCTTTTTGGTTCACAGTTCAAACACATCATATGACGTGTTTAGTAAACTGAGAACTGCACAGACATTTAGGTTGCAGTCCTAGAACATAAGAGGAACCCTGCTAGATTGTGCCACAGCCCACCTAATACTGCTTCTTGTCTCACTCAGTGGCCTACCAATTGCTTCTGGGCATCTCAAGCAGAAGACAATGGCAAAATCTTCACCTGCTCTCAGCTCCCACTCTAGTAGTCATTGGTATACCTGAATTTGTCCAATCCTTTCTTAAAAGTATCCAGAATCCAATTTACATTCCTAATGTCATAAATCTAATCTGGGAACTTTCAGCCTCATGCATTTTCAAAGCATGACATTGAATTAATGAGCTTTGTCTTCTACCCTAAGCACAAACACTACAGGGCAAATTCTCAGGATGTCTAAAAATTATAGATAAACAATTATCCAGCAAACAAGGTACCTATAATTTACTATTCCAGATGGGGTCTTGATGGAAAGAGCTCTAACTTTATAGGATTTTAACGGAAGGCAGCTCACACACATAGGCCATGTCTTCACGGCAACCTTATCTCGCATTCAAAACGTTTTCAATCCTCGGAGTCCACACGGCAGTTTGGCTTAACACACTTTCTCCGTGTTAAACCACCCCAATGTGTGGTGAATCTCAATCCTGATTTCAACAGGTCTCACTCCGGATCGTGTGCGCTGTAAATGTGTTTTACATTTTTTACTGTGGGGACCCTAACGTGTTAAGGGATGAGAATCCATGTTTAGGGTTTCCCTCCCCTAGTAGCTTGCTTCCAAAGATAGTGATTTCATTGAAAAAATCCACCCTCAAAACAGCCACTATAAAAATCCAGTCCTTAAAGCTACACTGTAGCGATGTAGCCTCTTCACACCTTAATAACAATGTTGCAGTTTTGCGCAATTCTAGCTCTTTGAAAGTTCAGACCTTTAAAAAAGGGAAAGGAAAGGAAAGCCCTGGAGGTTCTGTTTTAAAGGCTGTGGCTGTGAAGGGGGTTTGAGTTGCTGCTGCTGCTACTGCTGTGTGCCCTGGGAAATGGGGAGAGGAGGGCAAAGAATCGCTGGCTGCTGGTGCCGTTTTTCCTCCATCCAGGCAAGGCAGCCACCCAGCTAGGCTCCGTGAAGGGGTCTGTTATGGGTGGTACGTTCACGCCAGGAGGAAGAGGACAGGGCAGCCCCAAAAAGCAGCTTTTAAAAGGTAGCCACTGGAGTCCCCCCTTGAGTCACGTACATCCTCAGAATCCAGATTGAACGCGATTAAGCTGAAAGTAATGGGAACAGGCAAATTCGTGTTTGCATCCGGTTCTGTTATCTCGGTTTAGGGAAAGCGAAATAAGGTTGCTGTGAAGACACGGCCAAAGAAACAAAATCCTGAAGGACAGCACATATCGTGACAACAACCAATGCTCATTGCTTTATTAGTAAATGTGGTGGAAAATTCTCATGCAAGAAGCTTGTCATCTCTTTTTGGAACAGGATCCAGTTTTAACATGCCCATAAATTTTGCTGTTTTATATGTGCGTGTTTAATTATTTGTTTCTGGGAATAACTAAAAACATGTCAGCAAACTGATTGCAACCAGTTCACTTTTAGACCAGCCTTAATCAGCTTGCCTCCTCTTGGCTTTGAGCTCATGACCTTCCCTTGCACTGTAGAAAGCGTGCGTTCAAGCAGCCATTGTGGAGTGACCTGATTATCAGGTTCAACCTCCCAAGCACCTGTTATGTCCCACGTTGGCTTTCCTGCTTGTGATGTAGCCATATTTTATGGGTGCCCATGGTTCTTGGGTAGGAAAATCAATTGAGGTCCTTTTTTATATATATGTATATTTTACAGGTTAGCAGTAACCTGGATGCACAGAAGCAAGTGACCCCCTCCCCAGTGGCATTCTTCTTTCAAATCAGGGCATTAGTGTTTGCTACTTTTTGCAGTTCCATAAGCTTTTTGGAAAAAGCAAATCATTTTTCCTCCCTCCCTCCCTCCCCTACCACCCACACTCTTAAAGCTTCTTACACCAAATCTATACAGACACAATTAGCATTATTCATTTTCCATAGGCTCAGATCAGTAGTTATGAATATTAAATTGTTTTCAGCCCCCGGCATTTTGAGATAACCTTGCATAGAAATATGCTGGAACAGCAAAGACGGTCTGAAAGCAATAGCAAAGCCGCTGGAAGATCTTCCTCCACTTTTTCTTAAAGGAACACTTTGTGCAATCTAGCACAAAGACGTTTGAGAAATCAGTTAAGAGCTCCATCTCCTGGTTTTCCTTAAGGCAAGATCTGCACACAAAAGATACTGGAGCATGGGGGCCACACATCACCACACACTAGGAGGGTGATGATATGTAGGAATCTGCACATCACCAGTGCCCAGCCTGCTCCCAGGATGGTGGAATCCAATCTCAAGTGTCTTCCTTTTTCAAAGCTGGCAGGACAGACCTGATTTGTTCCTGCGACTTTTGTGTGGTCATTGGACTGATTTACCTGCCTTGCCCCGTGGTTTGAAGTCACAAAATAGTACTTTGTATAATGAATCCAGTTGGAAACTTTGATGCAGGAGAACTTTTCATTCCACATCCTCCAAGTTTGCACAGGCTGGGATGCATGCCTTGAGTGAATGGTCCTCCAACCCTTTCTTGGACCAATGCAAGTACTTTGGCCCAGGACTGTTCCCTGCCACATGTATTCTGTGCTCATGTGGATCTGGCTTGTTACCTTAAACACTTGACTCTAACAGCAGCTATGACTTCTGTGAGAGATGATTTTGCAATGTGTTCGTTTCATGCATTTAGCACAGGTTCGTTGCAAATTTTTCACATGCTAGATACATTTTGCTTCCTAATGGAAAAGCTTACAGTTGTAATTATGGTAAATAAAAAACATTATAAAATACAAAATTTCAGATCAAATGTCATCAGCCCATTGGGGAAATCTAATTCCCAGAGATGTTCATCTTGGGTGACCAATTGGGATAGGTGGATTGAAATTTCTTGGCTTAACTAATACCCATTTCCAGTGTGGGTGCATGCCCTAATTAAATGGTAAATTCAGATGGAACTGAGTCAGGGATTATTTTCAGAATACTGCATCTTTTTTTCTCTCTCTTCAAAAAATATCTTTAAATGCCCACACTTGTCCTTTTTAAGGAGATCTAATGCCCTTATCAAGCTGGTGGTATTTTGTCCCAGATTTTTCAGGGGGATTCTTTGGAGTACAGTTCTGCTTTTGATATGTGATGCTGTTTTGTACTCTTGGCTGCAAATTAATAAATGCAATCACTACCATCATCACCATCTGAGTCTGTTCATAATCAGCAAGAAAAGTGACACCATCACTGATTTTTATAGTGAAGTTGCTGCTACATTATTAATTCTACCCCTTGTGTGATACAATGTTTGGAGGCTTCTCTGGATTTTTATGAGAAAATCAGTACTGCACCTAATCACCACAGATGCCCATGCCAAATCTAGGGGCTTCATTGCAAGCTATGCACCTTTGATCCTGATAGCCTACCTTGTAGGGTGGGCGTCATGTATAGATAACTTTGAGCTGGAGCCTCCAAAATTGGCATGTGAAAGCAGCAAGAAGGCCCTGCTATAGCGGCACAAAGTTTGGTGCACCCTTGATTTCATTTGCCCTGATAGTTTTACAATGTGATGGGAGGCTTGCCCTCCTTCATTGTTCCCTGTAACAAACAGTTCATCAGACATTCTAACCAAACTTTAAGCTGCTTTTAGCCATTTGAAATTCAACACCAATTGTTTGCATGACACATGGTTAGGTTCAAATTAAACCAAACTGAACCAAACCGAGGGGGGGGGAGTTAATGTACATCTCCACCCACAACCTTTTGAGATGAAGTTACCAGCCTCGCAAAACCTGCTCCAATATGATATTTAAGGCCTCTCACAAGCCAATCTGTTTCAATTTTGATGGAAGAACAGAAATTGTTGGCTTTGAATACTGCCTGGCATGCAAGAGGCAGCATCCCTTCAAAGGAAAGGGAGAGGAAGCTGTTCTCACTAGCTAACATAAAAGGGGGAAATGTGAAGGAAATTAGTTTCCTTTTTAGCACAGTGGTCTTGGACACCCGCCTGATCCTTGGCAGATTGTTCTCACGACTCCCACACACAGCAGCACCCAAGGATACAAGGGGGCAGCATTGACGAGGACTACTCAGAGTACTGCCACCTTGGAAAAATGCCAAGGCTGCTGGTGTTACAGCAATCGAGAGAAAGCTGTAATTAATATGTAATCTGTAGAGCCTAATTAAGTAGTTTCTTTCTCCCCTACCCCACTGTACTGATGAAATAGCAGTTGAACTTTGTGCTCTTTATTTTGTTTGATTCACCAAAAGAACCATTTCTAGCTTGTTCGACAAAGAAGAAAGTTCGTCCACCTCTGCTGAGCTGGTGCCAGTGTGTTGAAATTGGAGCTGCACTTTCTCAGGCAGAAAGAATTTTAAACGCCATGTTGTTAGTTCCTCTTGGTCTTACATCGGAAATGTTGGTGTAGTTTGGCTAGCACAAAAGGCATCCTTTGAAATATTCATCATGTACAGGCAAAAAAGGAGCATTATAAGAATAGCTGTGTCAGAGCAAACCAAAGTGCTGTCTTTTCTGGCATCCTTCTTCCTGCAATGGTCAGTCAGATGCTTCCGGCAATCCCACAAACAGGAAAAAACGACACTCCAGCCACACCTACCTTTTAATCCAGCTTCAATCCATCTTGAGAGTGAGAGAGTACATCAACAAAGTGACTAGTTGTTTTCTTTCCACATTCTCTAATGTGCTGATTTCTTTTGGCATTATATAACTCAGGTGAATTTTATGCATCATGTAATGCCAAAAGAATTCAGCACATCACGTTGGTGATGTGTTATCTCACTCTGAAAGCAGACTGAAACCAGATTAAAACATCTGTGTAAATACAGCTTCTTGCTCATTTTCTCCAAGTCAGTAGCATCTGAAGATCCCATGTAACCATCATGCCTAATTGCTATTCATAGGTGTTGATTTCCCCTTTAAAAATCATTTAAAACCAGTTTCTTTCCTTGCATCCCCTGGCATCAATTTCTATAGATTGATTATGGCTGTGATTATATTCAGTAAGTGTGTGGGGGGGAGAATCTTTGATCTGGCTCAGAAATGGCACAGGGACAATTCCAAGTTGGGATCATTCACAAGCCACTCCCTACTCTTATGAACTTTATGTGCTAGAGAAAGAGGATCAGAGAAGGGCTGTGAACACAACGACCACACGTTACAGTCTCTGAAGTGCTTCTGAAGAGCTTTTTTTCTCTTAAACTGATCACAAAAAGGTATCATGATCGTGTAGGGACTGTGCGGAAGTGTGGTGGTCAAGGGTCATGGGAATTTTAAATAAAAATGTGTTGCAGAACTCTGGAAGGTTTGTTAGACAAAACAAATCCAAAATATGCTGACATTGTTAGAGAGACTCCATGTTAAGAACCTGTCATTTCTATTGACAAGTTCTGGTCGTTTAGAGCTCTAGTTTCGATCTGCACAGATCGAAACATGGTTTTGAAGAGACGAAAGGGTTCATGGGTCAGTACTTCCCTAGACTATGTTCTATGTTCTTTCCCTCTTTTCCAAGATGGAAATTCTACCTCAGTTCTCAGAAGAATGTTATGAAATTTGTACATCGACATTTATAAATACAAATGTTTTGGAACATTTGTATGAATGCTTCAGAACATTTGTGAAATGGGGAGATGGGAAAGCAGCTGCACCAGTCACATCTGCAATGGATCCAGAGTGAATTCAACATGGTTTGAGAGCAGACCTGGATTAAGGCCAGATTTGGTGCTTTCAGAGTGGATATCTTACAGGATATATATCAGATACGTATCAGATACGAATATCATATTCGTACAAATTCATGTGAATACATTAGTATCAAATAGAATCCTACCACATTTGAAGGGCATCTATTTGAGTGAATACGGATTTTCTTACATTCAATTCTATACAAATCAAATGCAAAAGAACATTCATGCACATCCCTTAGACCCAGTGCAGAAAGGTCTGGGAGTCACATCTAAGTACAGTGCACCTTTCAAGAATATGCATGCTTTAGTTTGAAGAACATTTTCAAAGTGTAATGAAAGCCAAGGCATTTCTTTTTCAAACCAATGATACCAGTCCAAACTCACATATTTTCCTTCATGATTCAGATATTCAGTCCTTAGGTTTTTTAGTCCTTTACTGCCTATTTCTTATTAGGTCCATAAAGGATCCTGAATCTCCAGGTTATATATCAGCAGAATTCTCACCCTATCTATTATTTTGGAGAAGGTAAAATGGTTTATTGATCTGAAACATTTACTGACCATGCTGTTTGCAGTTCCAGAAGCTGGTAGGGGAGATGAAGATGTAACATGCTAAAAGATGTTTCCAAGTATTTCCATCAAAAGAAGACAAAGTCAGAGGAATCTGCCTATGTTCCTACAAAAAATCAGAGGCAATTATGAAACTAAGTGCAAAATTTAGTTTTGCAGAGGACAAAGAAATGCTACATAAAATGGCATCCTAAGCAAGTTGTCATTTCATTGCACTGTGCAATTTCTATACTTGCAGTAGCTCCCAATATAATATAAATGGAATAATGACACCACAGAGAATAATGCTATGTCTACGCCTGGTCATGGGATTATGGTTCTGAGATTTTCCACAGCTGGCATGTGCTGCATGCCACCAGAACATCCAATAATACCCTAGGCCTAGGGCATTTTCCCATTAAATATTTTAAGGGCTTTGGTATTGCTCTGGAAGTGAGTTCAGTTGCTGGAGTAGCAACTAGAAGCAGGGCCTAGCTACACACTAAGCCTTATCTTCTGCTTCAAAATTTAATGCTCATGAATTTTGCATTATGAGAGAGCAGACTGAAAACACATAGGGCACATCCAGCATGTTTGTTCTCCCAAGAGATCTAAGGAAGTGCTGTCTCAAATGCACAGGCTTTTGCCCTACTCCACCACAAGCTGTCTGAAACTCCTACCATTGCTGAAAATGATTGGTCCATACCACCTGTTGATCTAAGTTCTCTGCCATTCCTTCCCAGAAACTGCAGGTTATGTTTCAAAAGTATCCTCCACAGCTATCAAGGAGAGAGATATAAATGTTCTGAAGCACAGTAGAGCAACAGGTCAGCAATATTATGCTTCCCCTTAACTAAAAATCAGTTCAACAGAGAATATGTCGGTTTAGCTGCCATGACCCTTAACAGTGCGTCTGTGCAAAATTTAAAAAGAGGGGGGGGGAGAAACCTGGAACACCATTCCCATCCATTAGAAACTGGTTTCAAGCATGGCAGAACTTGTGTGTAGCTACATGAGTTCTGCCAACAGAGGCTCTAACAGGTCTTGCTGCTTGCCAAGGACTGGCCAAGCCATTGGAAGACATGAGCCTATTTCCAACTTCTTTGGGATTTTGAGAGTTATGCTGCCCCCACTACCAATATATGTCAGCACAGCGAAGTATCTCTATACGTACATTGGTATCAGGTTCAAACTTTAGCACATGGAAATTATGCCATGCCACCATACTCAACATACATTTTAACTGATTGTTGTCTCTTCTGACATAAAATTCTACATGTGCCACAGGCAGCTATGGATTAACATATTTATTTAATGTCAACAGCCTCCTGTTCTCTAGGATATAAATCCCCTGAAAGGACAGAACTAATTAAATCATTTATAAGTTACAAAATTGCAGAAATAAGCCATTTGTTGGACAAATCATTTTCTTACATTTGTTTTTTAAAAGGGCAGTATTTGCCTAAACAAAATACTCCCACAAAAATTATCATTGTACTAAATCCCTTATAAAATTTAAGGAAATATTTAACATTGCCCCGATCCTGAAAGTGGGCCCAGTCACTCTAACAAAACAAAACAAAAAGCAAAATGAAAAAGGCAAAACCAACAGGAAAAAAAATTAGCATTTGTACATCAGTCAATAAATACAGATTTGTAGCTGTGGTGCCTCCTTGCCTGGGAACTAACAATTCCCCTTGTTAATATCTGGTTCTGTGCAACACTTTCCCATCACCCCTTCCCACATTCAAGGCTTCAGAATTCCTACAGTGAAGGCACAGTGCACTGTCAATTGCTGTGTTTACAGTGGCAGCCAAAGAAAAGCTGAATCCATAGAAAAAAGCAAGCAGACATGGTCTCATTTTGGCAAGAACACAGGATGGATGGGGAGTGGCCCTTACTAGACATGTGCACAATTTTGTTTTTTTTACATTCTATTCAAATCTAATTGAATAGCCGAAAATCCAATTCGATTCAAATCTTTTAAATTTGAATTTAACAATATTCAATTCAAATGTACCAAACTCGAACCTATTTGTTTGAATTTTTTATACAACATTTGTATGTGCATGGATCTTCCCCGCATCCATACACATCCGTATATCCCGTAGTTATCCTGTATGCAACCTGTTTTCAGCCCGTACGGATCCGTACAAATGCATATGGATGTGGGAAAGATGTGGATCTTCAAGTACACATCATTTACGAACCCATACACGTATGAAAGTCCGGATAATTTGAATGGATAGATCTGAAATTCAAAATTCAATTCAAATCTTTACATTCATATTTCAGGACATTTGATTTGAGTTCAAATGTCAAAATTCAGCACATTCGTATATGCAATTCAGCGTATATGCATAAAGGAGAGATTAAGGAGTTGAACTAGCATACACCACTGAGCACACACAAACAATGTGACATTTTATGAACCTTTCCCCAGAGCACTTTTAGGAAGCACTGATAAAATCTTCCCTCTGGCTCCATCTACAGGGTAATGTTTGCACAGCCTAGGGTTGCCCAAACACTGGAAGGGAGAGCTCACACCAAGAGCAGCATACAATGGTCTGAGGCACTCTTTTTATTCAAGACAGTATTAGGATAATACAGGTCAGCCAATGGTCCATGGTCAGATTTTGGCTGCTTCAGGTATCATCCTCTGTGCAAAAAAGTAGGGATATGCATGATTTTTTTGCTTCACTTTGCATCCAAGTGAATGTTGTAGTACTTCACCTTTGTGCCTATGAAGCACCCACAAATCTGGGCGGGTTCAATTTCACTTCAAATTTGGAACAATTTTACAGTACAAGAATGGAAGAGTCAGACAAGCTAAGAACAGATCCAAACAAATAAGCTTGCAAGTAAGCAGCTCCTTTGAAACCAGAAAGAGAAAGAGATTGAGAAAGGGAAAGGATAGAATGAGAAATAGAATGAAGAATGAGAAAAAGATGGAACTCCTCTTAGCAAATCCAAAATACTAGGCCAGCCACCAGCTCACAGTTCAGGAGCCAAGCCAAGCCAAAGCACTGAAGCACCAGAAGCCCAAACCCAAATACAACTGAAAATTTGAAGTCCTCTCCTCCTTTTATACAGTTCCTAGGCACCTCCTCCCAGACTAAAATCTAAAAGAGCAAATAGGAAATCTGTTTCCCTGGCATCGAGACATAAACAGTAGTAAACTAGGCACCTAATAAGCTATATAAGCTGTCACTCAACCTCCAAGCACCAATCTCAGAAGGCAACAAAGGAACCATTAGGAAACTGAAATACATACAATAGCTATTGGTTAAAAGACTGCTACAGTCCAGGCTGCAAAATGAAGAATGCAGACCCTGCAAATGTCTGATATTTTTCACTTCACATGAAAAGCCAATCTTGATGACAGGGATATGTGAAGCCACACACACACACACACACACACACACACACACACGTGAATATGGGGGGCTTCAGCTTGCCATGTGAACATTCATCAAATGTTCATGCATAAAAGGAAATCCCCCTTCCCTTCTTTCCTGTCCCACCTCACCCCCCTCACCTATTGCCACCACAGCCTATGCTGCCATCACATTATCCTCTGAGGGCCTGAGATACCCCATGATCCCTGGATGAGGATGGCCTCCCCAGCTGCACATGCACTTCCAGAAGCCCTAGTTGAGTCTCAGAGAAGAGTGTGATGGGAGAGGAGGCCACAACCACAGTGGCTGCGGCCCAATTTTAAGGTAAAGAGGCATGGCCAGGGGGGACACAAGGCTAGGGGTGGGCAGATCCAGCCTCTACGAAGCTTCGATGAAGGGCAGAAAGATACATTTGTTCCACAAATTCAAAGCTGACAAATATTTTTCACCCACCCCTATGACAGGCACATTTGTCTTTGCGTATGAAGGTAGAAAAACCTCTTATTCGTACAAAATGTGAAGATGATGAATGCCTTCAGCACATCCCTACAGAAATGTTCTGGCAGTCACAGAAGGCTGCTTAAGAAAGTTACATTCTCACATTACTGCAGCAGCACATCACTGCTGCACATCAGTTATTCTATTCAGTGCCACTGTGAATTCGGCATTACATTAGAAGCTAAACTTATCTGTCACAAAAGAGATGTTCCTTCTTGACTTCTATAATTGTATATATAGCAACGCTTTTCTAGCAGTGATGGAGTTAATTATTTACCCAATGCACCCCATGCAAGGCCAAATCATGCAACTTTCTTTCAAGGACATCTGAACACTCATTCACTCCCATCTCCTTCATCAAGGAATCAAACCTGTTGTCTGCCTTCACTTTGTAGATATATTAAGGTAATTTGATTACAGTCATAAGTCTGTTATTTCTATTATGTGTAAGTAGTGCAATATTGCTATTTCCATGTTTAAAAAGTTTGTATGTTTGTATCCTTACATTTTGTAAATCAGAATTTTTTTAGAAAAAAATAAAAAGCAGATTTTGAAGCCATGTTACCTGCACGGTTTGTTTGTTTTTGTTTTGTTTTGTTTTGCCAAAGGAACCCAGATTGCTTCAGAAATCTCGGATTTAGGCTTTTATGATTCTGGGAAAGCAAACAGGATGTGAAGTATCAATACACTTGCAATTCCCCATTAAAAATCTCCCAAAATATGTTTCTCATTTCTGGAGTTCCAAAAAAGTCTTCATTGCATCTGCCCCTCCACAAGGACAGTGAAGGTCTGGGGACAGGAACAGTGCACTTGCCCAAGCATATACTAACATTTGTGAATGCTAGTACACACCAACCTATCCACCCATGCATCCAGGTACTTACCCTAAGTGCATGCCAGGTGCTGCCATCTTAGGTCCAGACACTGGCATGACTGCTCATGTGCCAGCACCATCAGCAGGACAATGGTAGTGCACTGTGCATTCACATTCACATTTTTGGTCACCTGAGGTGCCAGCACGCTTGCGTGGAACCTCAGATGCCCCACCCAGCACCATTGAAGCACAAATGGGCTGCTCCAGGGACAGGATAGGCTGTCTCTGGTGAAGATAAGTCTACATGTGGAACAGGTAGTCAACCTGCAGTGTGCTCCTGCACGGAAGGAGCCATTTCTGGGTTGGAAACAGCTTCTTACCTTATAGTGCAGATGCTCCATCTGGCAGTGCACTGCACATTGACTATGTGGCTAAGTCCCAAAAGACCCATGGGTGTATGATTAAGGTTGCATCCAGACATTGGTTACTTACATCAGTTTTATATTATAGTATTTTAATATGTTTTTATTCACATTTTATTACTTGTTATACTAATATATTACTTGTTATACTAATATATTACTTGTTATATATATATATGGGTAGTTTTAATTTTACATATTATTGTATTGCTGTTTAATTATGTATGCCACCTTGAGTCCCTGACTGGGAAAAAGGCGGGATATAAATTGAATAAATATATAAATAAAATAATTCCAGCATATATGGATATCCTAGAATCAAGCATGGATATTCCAGAATATTCATGCTTTCTTCTGAAATATCCAAATAGAGCAGAATAAATAACTGATGTCTGGATGCCATCTTATAGTCAGGAAACAACAAGAAAGAAATTAATCCCTTCCCCTTCCTGTATAAAAAGGTTGCTGTTGTTAGGTATCTTGGAGTCAGGATCAACTTCTGCAGGTTACAAAGATATATCATAGTGTTTTTGTAAAGTGCACTGCCATTATCTTCTATGGAGATTCTGAGACTCAAACATGCAATCATCTGCTTTCTAAGCAGTTGCTTTGCCATTGGCCTTTGCCCATCCCCTAAGGTTGCTGCCTGGAGCATTTGTATACCAAGTTGTTTCCCTGTTTACATATAACCTCTCAAGGGCATGCTATATATATTGTGTCCAGTTGGACTCCCAAATTAGTTCTAGGGAGATGAGAAATCTCAATTATTATGATTTGTGACTCAAGATTACGACTCTTTGCTGTTAAAATGAATATTCTTCTTACCAGCTGGCATTCAAAAGGTGCTTATATTCTTCAAATATTGAAGGCTGTTTCTCTTCAGATCCTCCTCCACATCTTTAGCTATTTACCTATCATGTTGGGCTATTTAGTCAAGCTGCAAATTGTCTAACTCTAAGCACACAATTTGTTCCTAATGTGCGTTTTAACAGCCAGATTTTGTTTTCAGGTGTGTAATTAATTTCTTAACATGATTGCTCTCCTAGGAAACTGGGAAGAAACAACTTCTGCATTTCAAGTGAGAGGAAAAATACTACAGACATAAAGCAAAATTGAGCCCATAAATTAATCTGTAAAGCCTAGATATAAGAAAGAAGAAGATAAGGTAATTCTAGGCAGCTCTGATTGTTTAAAACCCCAGCAAATGTCACTCGACCTCATAGACCGAGGCTACATCCACACATTGTAAATGGGGTGACACAGAAGTGACCAGAAGGTTTTCTATTGCACATAGTCGTCACCCATGCCATACCTTGAAACAATCCCAAGGAAGCCAGACAAGTATTATTAAAAACAGGGAAGCTGTGCAGAGTATAGCTGGCCTTAGGGTGATGCAAGTGGTGCAGCCACCTAGGTTTCCAAAGCTCTGGGGGGAGATGAAACAGGCCAGGCTGTGTCAAGCATCTGAGTGCCCTGGCCACATGGCTTGTCTGGTTCAATCATCCTAGGTTCTACCCATGTCCCCCAGTTGGTCCATTGGTCAACCACCACACCATGCCACAATGCATTCAGCACCCTAAAGTAGCCAGGTAAGTGTGTGCCTTGCTATTTCAGCCACCATAGCAAGAATCTCCCAGTTCACCTGTAGACCAGCCTATCAGAATGCTGGGGGAAGCACAGTACAGTGGTGGACTGTGGGCAAGAAGGTCTTAACCCAGTTGAGAGTAGTTTTCATCCACTTCTGTTCTGCTTTGTATCATGCAACTGGTGTG
Organism: Aspidoscelis marmoratus; assembly: GCA_014337955.1. Classification (NCBI taxonomy): domain Eukaryota; kingdom Metazoa; phylum Chordata; class Lepidosauria; order Squamata; family Teiidae; genus Aspidoscelis; species Aspidoscelis marmoratus. The sequence continues at coordinate 18,984,335 of MTQE01000401.1, forward strand.
ATCTTTTAGGAACGAGATTACTGTGGATAAGATAAGCAGATGGTTAGATCTGTCTCATAGATCAGAATGCAGATTCAAATTTAGCTGGTATATCAGAAGGCTATTAGCAAGCTCCATCAAGATAAGCAAAGGACTGCATTAATGGTCATCATTTGACCTCACACATACGGTATGTTTCCATTTACCAGTAGGAGATGCTCCTCTGCTGCTGGGAGGCATGTCTGCTGCTGCAAACTGCCCTCACGCCTTCCAATCAGACTTAACAAAGAGGAGCTCAGCAGGGTGTATTTTGCCATGGCGAGGGCCAGTCCAGGATGCAAGAAGTGACCTCTCAGACCCTTCTCATGCATGGCACTTTCAGCCCCTCTGAGGGGCACTGAAGTCCCTCCAAGCACCCTCACCCCTTCAGTATGGGGTGCTGTGGAGATGTGAGGGCTTTGATGCCCCTTCAAGCAATGTGGAGACCACTATAACACTATGATAGTAAAAAAGGAAGTATCAAGCTTTAAGTGGGAAAAAAAATAATCACATATTCCATAAGAGGAAAGCAGCTTGCAATATGTCTACATGAAAATTTGCTTTGGCAAAATAAAATGCATTTGTATTTAAACATTGTTTTGAAGAGCAGTGGTAATAGCATAAATAAGTTTAAAAAAACCTATTGCTTTTCATTAGCAATCCCAAAAATGAAGATTTTAAAAAACTCCAAAAGATTTTGATAAAAATGAAACCACAACATGTTGACAGCAACTGGCTTTGACAGCTTTAAGAAAGTGTTAGGAGGGCAGGTGTATCTGTGGCTGCTAGAACCGATGCCAAGGTACTGCCTCCAGGTTGGAGAAACAGGCAGGATACCTCTAAAGGCCACTTGCAGGAAGGTGAGAGCAGGTGAAGGTTTTGCCTTTGACTTCTGTTTGAAATGCCCTGAAGCAATTGGTGGGCCTCTGTGTGAGACAGTATGCCAGACTAGATGGCCTGTGATCTGATCCAGCAGGACTCCTCTTATGTTCTTAAGTTTTCTTTAAAAACAGCAACTCAGTAATGCAGTGTGTTTTTAAAAAGTCAAAATCTCACTATTTTTTTAAGTTTCCATTGTTTCCTTTACAGTTCACCCAAGTCACATAACATTCTATCCAGTTAGGCTCAGATGCTCAGATGGTATCCTTACAAAAACTGAGGACAAGTCCTTAGCCTTCACCAGGCACACAAACCAAGCACAATATTTACACTGGTGTCAAGGAAGCATCCACTTAGGGAAATGGCCATTCTGTTGCTTCATCACTGCACTGAAGTAGAAACATGAAGCCTTTTCATGCAAGGCTGTTTCAAACGCGCGGAGAACACGCAGAGACAGAGCATTCGCTTTGCTGGGGTGGCGGTTCTGTCCCAGCCCATCTCCGAGTGTTCTCCACATGTTCGAGATTTAGAGCAGTTAAAACTGCAGGAAGTCAAAAGGGAGAAAATCAAGCCATTAACATGATCACCTTAGCGATCAGGAAATGGGGGTGGAATATTTGGGGAAAGGGGCAAAAATTAAGCCCTTATCCTGCCTGCCTTGGCGATCGGGATTTTTTCGCTCCCCAAAAATCTCAGTGGTTGCAATCTCCAATGCACAGGGCAGAAACTGCAAGCACACCCCACCTCCCAATGACATGAGCACCAATCTCCTCCCAGAATAGCCCGGGACCTTCTTATGCACAGGCTCAGCTCGCTAGGCAATGCATGTCGGACCTCCAAACCGTGCCCAGACTTGTTTTTTTTTGGGGGGGGGGGTACCAAATTTGGTCCTGGTCTGGCATGATTTGGGTCGATTTGGTCTGCAAAAATCAGACCAAATCAAAAATGCATGCATGGGGACATGCCCTCTGTGTTCTTAAACAATGTCACTACTTGCATTCTTTGCTAATTTTTCACCCAAAACATTTAAAAAGTCTGTTTGCTTAAAAAAAAAAACTTTATCCATCATAAATCAGGATGGATAGAAAATATTTCCTATGAAATGTCATTAATCACAGTAAAAATCAATCAGGAATAGCAGTCAGCAATGTCTTGACTACTGGGGGTGGCGACACCACAGTAGTGTTCTCCCCATGGTGCCAATGGATTCCTCAATGTCTCCATTTTACACCATATAGCTACAGTGAAGACATCACAGCCAGGCGAAACCCACCTTCCATGACATTTCTCACAGCCACCCAGCAGAGGCATCATTCTGAACGTGTAAGTGGGGACATAGCCAAAGTCAAATATTGGTGGAGTTTGCAGCATGACAGCATTGCACTTTCTTTTTGCCTTCCAGACTTCTTCATATTTCACCACTTACATAGACAAAGATCACAATAAGTAGCAAAGGAAGCAATTCATAAAGAGAATGTCCTGGAAACAGAAATGGTTCTCAGTATCCGAAGAGCCAGGTAAGGAGTGGGATGGATGTCATCCTCAAGTTGCTGGTTCTTCATCCCAGAGAACATTGCACCATGACTTCTGAACCACTGACCCATTCACAGGAAATCAAGGGCCATAATGTAGCCAAAGTCAGTAGGGATTTACAAGCCTAAAGAGCTGCCCAGCAGAATTATGTTGAACTGTACTTTAACATAAACATAGATAGTTATGCATTCCATTTTTCATTAAATATGAAGGAACTAATTAAATAAAATCAGCTTTAATCCCAATGGGCTGCATACAGGTTGAATGAATCTGAACTTCCCTGCTCTTCACCTGGCAATTTCAGGACAGGACTAAAAATTGTTAAAATTGTTAAAACACCAAAACTGTGGACAATTAAATGCCAAAGGCCTACATGAAGAGTCACCTAAAGAAAATTATTGTCAAATTTAAATCATTCAGTCATTGTTTTATTTACTAACTTATTTATGTTTCTATACCACCTTAGACCCAAAGGTCTTTAGGGTGAGTTACAATAACATCACAATGAAAACAGATTAAAAGTATGACTATTTGATTGCAAAATGCAAAGTACAAGACAATCTATTATTTTTCTGGTCCTCTGCAAAAGATGTATTTCAAACCACTTCACAAATGCTTTCCACTCCCTCTCTGCAATTCATACACCCACACACCTCACTCCGCACACCAGCTGAACCATCATTTTAAGAATAATTGAAGTAGCCTTTTTCTAAGGTCAAAATTCTGTTGATCATCTCTTTGGTAGCAAAAGTGAATTCACTCTTTCTTACTTCCCAGTTGGTCAACAAGATATTAACCCTTTAAAGTGCCCTGCCAAAAACATATTCATTTCAGATGCTCAGTTACTGCTTCTGCTTCTCAGATTTTTTTAAAAAATTATGGTCAGGACCATCTGCCATCTGTATTGTTAAAATGCACAAAAATAGGAAGAGGAAAGAAGGCGAAATGACTGAAATTTACAAGAAAAAACAATGGAGTGAGATTAGCTAGTATGGATCATCATGCTGATCCAACTAAGGCAGGGCTACAGCTGGATCAAGGGGGCTTTTCACACATACCTGGGCTGGACCACTCCTGGTGAAACTGTTCCTACTGCATTGGTTCCCAGCTAGAGCAGTCCATTCAGCTGTTCCAGAACAAGGCTGTCCATACTTAGATGGCCTGTTCCAAGAGAGCCTCCACACTTCTCTGAAGTTCATACAATTCCTTGGGAAACCTATTTTGGCAGTACAATCTAGTGTGCCACCGAAATGGGTCTCCGTGCTAAACTGGACCACAGAGGCATGCACACATCTCACAAACAGAACAGAGCCAGGGAGAGCTTCCCTAAAGCCCACCCTGGGCGGGGGCGTGGTGAATCCCCTCCTTACCTCTTCAGTGTTGCCCCGAAACTGAAAGCAGGCACCCAGGATGCAGTGCGCCTGTGTCCTGCGCACCCCCTAACTGGCCGGGGCACAAGTCAGGGAAGCGCGCCTGCGCAGAACGGCTCCTGAGGGCAGGGGCTGCCAGGTGCAGCCCCGGCCACTCAGGAGGCGCACAGGACAAAGGCGCGCTGCATCCTGGGTGCCTGCTTTCAGTTTTGGGGTGACGTTGAAGAGGTAAGGAGGGGAACCGCCGTGCTCCCCCCAGGGTGGGCTAGGGTGGGCTTCAGGGAAGCTCGCCCTGGTTCCAGAAGCGGCGATTGGCCACTTCTGGGGCCAGGGCGAGCCGAAAGGTAGGAGACCCCCGGCTCGCCAGGCTTGGCTCCAGCAAGCCAATCATGGCGGGCCGGGGGAGGGCCCTCCGTCCTGGATCGGAGGCGGGGGCTGTGCGTCCGCACGGCTCCAGCCTCCAATCCATATCTTCACCACGTGTGCGGAGGCACGGGGCGTGGGGTAGATCTGCATCTCTTAGGTGTGGATCTACCCCATTGATCCAGATCTACCGGGGATCTGGAGTTATTAAAACCGGTTCCCCTGGGAGCCGGTTTTAATAAATCCACGTGCTGGAGATCCGGTTTTATTTGCCCCTGTGCGGAAGCAGCCCTGGAAGGGGATTAAAACTTCAATGCTGTACTGGGCCAAATGAGAGGAAAATCCAGAAAACACCAGCTTGGCATTTAAAGATGTAACCAAACGGGCTGGAATTCAGGCTGAAGAAGAATTAAAGTAAGGGTGTAATTGTGGCCTTTGTTATTTATTATTTAAAAACATAATAAAAAAAGTTGGGGAAAAGAGTTTTGTTCAAAGTCTGAACAAGCAACACAATGATCACCTTTAAATTTAAGCCTAATTTGTTCACACCTGACCTGAATAAAATCTTAGCCACGCACTCAGTAATATTAGAATGTGCATCAGATAGAAGGCAATGAACATAAAACTCATCTAGTGAGCCAAACATTTGTTGACAAGCAGAATAATTAAATGATATCTAATGTGATCCCCTTGTCTATTTTTAAACATTTATTTTAAATTATTTATGTTGTATTCAAATGTATTTATTGATGTAGGGCTTTTACATAGGAAGTATTAGGAACAGG
>MTQE01000401.1:18989399-19005755 GCA_014337955.1 Aspidoscelis marmoratus
GTGGGCTGGAACTCCCTGATTAGCATACTAAGGGGGGGGGAGAAATGCCCGCAGGTACAGCCAATCAGGTGTTGGCTTGTGCCAGGCAGGAGGTATAAAAAGCACTTCCAAAGAAGGAAAGCTGTTATGTGCTTGGGTTTTCTCAAGGAGGGAGGTCTGGGTGAGGCCAGTCTGTACCTGAGGAAAGATTACTCTCACAGTTCGAGAATTCTTAGCCTAGGATGAATCAGGAGAAGAATTCTTAAGCAGCCTAGGGGTTAGGTTGATAAAGCTGTGTGTGGTCTGAAGCAGATTTGTTTATTTGAACTTGATTGTTCATACAAGCCTTGTTCATTCATTCATTATTTATTTATTTATTCATTTGTTTGTTTATTCTAACTAAAGCAACTGCTGTGAAAACAATAAAGATTACTCTTCGTAAGTTCAAGAACATTTGCCTGCAGTATTTATTGTTAAGCTTTGAGGTTCGCGAGGGTAAAGGGAGCCTGTAGCTTTAAGAACAGGGAAACAGAGAGAGAAAGAGAGAGAGAGAGGACACTGTGTGTGGTGTTAGAGACGCTCTCTGCTTATATCTTTAAAGGGAAGGCAGGAGAAGCGGAGCACACTTTGATGCAGGGCTGGAGAAAGGCTTGGCCAGCGCTGAGGATTATTATAAATGGGCATTTGATTTATTTCAAACAATGGCCAGACCCAGAAAGGGGAAAGAGATCTGCCGTGGCTGGGGGGTGCACCACATCTAGCATCCATATAAAAAGGACATTGGAGAAGACAGAGCATAGCATTTCCATTTCTCCCAACCTGCAGGAACAGCACCTCCATTTATACAAGACACTCTGATATTTGCCTTCTAGTAGTGGAGAGGAAGAGTTCTACCACAAACCCTGGCAAAAAACTAACCTATATTTGGAGTATGTTGTGTATATAGGTAGCTAGAAGGGGAGAATATAGGAGATCCTTAAAACAAGTGGAATAATTTGGGTGCCTGACTGAGGCCCTTTCTGCATTTATTCTTAGTCCATGCAGGCACCCACTCCCAGGGACCTGCCTTCTGCGTGCTAGTGTGGAACACAGCAGGCCTCAGCTCCACATTGTCTGCCTGCACTGAACAAAAGTGCAAGCTAGGATAACATGCCAAAATGGTGCCCTACCCTGGTCCTGCATTACTCAACAATTACCTCAACAATCCCAGACTACAGAGACGTGTGGATGACATATCTCTGTAGTATGAGTTACAGTGGCAGAGGAGAAGTTGTTTCAGCAATGCACTGTACCAGGAGCTGCTGCCAGAAGTGGCACCAGAGGTCAGCAGCCAGAAAGAACAAAATCTGAAAACCTACATTCCCAGCCTTCCAAGTCTGGTTACTGGCTCTGAGGGATCTTGTAATGTTTTATTGACAGCCAAGGTTGGGATGACATGGTCTGCCTGATTTCTAGAGGGCCCTTAGCCTACACCAGGGTTAGTCTGGCCCAGTGTGGGCTAGAGGCTGGTAGTACAACAGGGTCGAGTGCACCATGCAAAACCAGCCTGAGGTCATTTTCAGTTACTCTGGGTAGAAGCTGAGGTCACAAAGCTGCTTAGTCCTGAGGATTTGTGTGAACCTGCCAAACTCTGAAAGCAGGGCAACTGTTGCAGACCGTTCAAAATGGCATTTTGAAGAGGGCTATATGTCAAGTCACAGTGGACAATTGCCACTATTGAACACTTTTAATAACTGTATTCCGACTTAGCTGACACAGCTGCCAATAAAACACTGAAAGAGCTAGCATTGATTCTGATTATGTTCCACTTGCTCAGTGCTGAATCCAACCTCCTACGTCCATCACTTGGCAATGCATTTACAAAGAAATTTGTGGGTGGGAAAAACAGGGGGAGACTTGCTTCCACCCAGCAAGCTCTTAAGCCCACTGGAGTCTTTTTCTTTGGACTGGAAGATTGTTAAAGAAGGCAAAACAGGGTGGGGGAGAGGAAAGAAGGAAAGACCTTTCAGTCAGCTTAAAAGCTTGCAAGGTGGTATTTGGCACTGAGTGTGGCAGATGTTTAAAAGATTCACCCTTTTTCTTCAGTCTTGCTTGATGCTTCTCTGTCTCATTGTGTTGAGTCTGAATGAGAATGAGGTGTGGACACATGCAATGAGGACATCTGAAGAGGTTGGGGTGTTTGGAGGAAGAGAGCATTTGCGCAGGTCTAATCCACCCCTTTAGAGAAATGAATCTATCGTCTATTCCAACCCCAAATAAAACAAGGAAGATAACATAAAGCCAGGAGACAGCAGCAAGGAGTAGAAGTCTGTGTGCTGGAGGAAGAAACGATAGAGGAGGTGCACTGATCATTTTCACCATGCATTCTGTGTACCAAAAATAAAAATTCTCCATTTTTCAGAATAAATACAAACGAAATCATTTTTTTAAAACTGTCCAAAGATTGACTGATAGAATTTTTGGTCAACTCACAAGTAGAAGGAGGGGCTGGGAGTGGTAAGTGTGAATGGAAAAGACTACCCTGACCAGCTTCAGCTTGTAACACAAGAACAGTGTGAATTAAATATTGTGCCACTTTGGTACTTTATGCTATGTGTGCAAAAAGAAATCAAACATACTGACATTGCAATCAGACACAGTAAAAGGGGTAGGTCCTGGGTAGATCTGAGACTCAAGGAACAGACATAAATTTTAATAAACCACTTACTGTGTCCCCAAGCCTTTGACTATCCACCCTGTCCAGACAGGAAACAATAGCTTTCAGGGCAACTTACTGTTTGAAGCAGATTGAGTAGGAAGCTACAAAGGCTATCAAAGCCAACTGCAGTCTAGGAATGCCTGCTACTACCAGCCAACCAATCAAGGACATGGAATCCCAGATCAGCAGCAGCCAATCAGTGGCAAGAACAGAAGGCAAAGACAAGGATGTGCTCACAGAGGACTTTTCAAGTAGGTTTTTAACCACTTATTTTTAACTGTCTGATGCAGGTTTTTCCCGTGTCTCTGCAGATTGGGTGATCCTTGGAAAATGGGTGCCCAAAATAAGCCCTGTATGATCACACCTTGAGTCTTCAGCTCCAAAGCTCATACAAACTACATGAGCTCTGGAAGCCAGAAACAAAGTCCATGTCCTTAGAGGCTCTGGGAGACCCATTTCAGCAGTGAAATAAGGCACACAACTGGAGTGGGTTCCCCTGTAACTGGAACCATCTGCAGACCTCCTTATTCCAGGCCAGGACTCAATAGTCTGCCAGTAGACCTGTTTAATCAGGTTTACTGGCAATCCAGATCAATGGTCTTTTGAACTGGCAGAGTGTACTAGCAATGGGAAGGACCTCCCATATTCTGCAGTAATGTGTATAAGTTGTCAGTAGTCCATATTCCTGATCCTGACTAGGGGTGTGCACAAATGTTCTAAACATTTGACATTTGATCAAATTTGATCGAATAACATTCGAATTTAAATAGAATGTCTTCACATTAGAATTTAAACATTCGAATGAATTTTTGCATGTTCTGATGCAGTCATTCAAATGATCTGAATCATTGGAATGTACATTTGAATCATTCAAATGTACAGATATGTATGTATTACATATGTATCTGTACAAATATCATACATATCTGTACGCATTTGCACTTATAATATAGAACAAAAACAGGACTCATACAGGATAAAAGGGGATGCATATGAAATGCGTGCAGATATGTATAACATATACGAATGTTGTCGACATTCGTTTCTTCAGATTCCTATCTAACATTTGAACAAATAGATTCGAATATATCAGATCTGAACTGGATTTTGTTGCATTCGGATTTTAAACATCGAATCAAATCAAATGATTTGACATTTGATTTGACTAGAATTCAAATTAAAAAAAATATATGTGCACATCCCTAATCCTGACTAAGGACCAGTGGAAAAAAGACCCTTCATTTGATTTTAAGTGGACAAAAACACTCTGGTGTGAAGGATCCCTCTGATTCACCCTCAACATTGGGAAAGCTCTTTGTCCTCCCCCCCCCACACACACACACCATCTGGTATTTCCAATGCTCCATGGATAGTCAGGCACAATCAGCTTACTTTCATGCTGCAAAGGCATTAAGTGGCCTTTCTCTTATTTCATCCCATTACAGTATTTGTAAAACCAAGCAGATTGAAGGGGATTATCTTGGATTCATTGAGGCTTTGCTAGCTATACCTCTGAAGACTGACTGTGTACTCCAGTCTGTTTCCAGATGGCCAGCTTTCTTTTCCAGGAACCATCTTGTGCTTGGGGACAGGAAACAACCATCCCATTATTAAATTTGTATCTCTAAGAACTAGGTTTTCTGTGATAATTTGGCCTTAAAATACACATTAGTTTCCCATCACTTTTGAATGGCCAGTTACCCTTACGTACTTTCTGCACGTTATCTGCACATGAAGTTTCTTCTTTCAGTTTTCCATTATCATAAAGCCAACTTTGTGTTCTTGTGGGTTTCTAGCTCCTATCAACCCTAGTCAACACAGCCAATGATTCGAATTCATTGTAAGTCTTCAAAAGACTGTTGCCTACCTCTGCTTCCAAGTAAATCGCTTATTTAGAAAAACATTTTCCTTGTAGCAAGTACATAAATGTGAAATTATATAACAAATTTTGTTTCACTTGTTATCTATGTGTGATCTTAATGGCTCAGTGCATTGGTCTACAATTGACATCGACATGGTTGCCTAGTCTAGATCATCTCCAAAGCTTCCAAATACCTATAGAGTCGTAATAATGAGTCTCCGGAGTCTGTAAAATTTGTTCTATTCTTTATTTGATATTGTTCCTTTCAAATCCATCTCAAAGACTTTCTTCAATCTGATTGTTTGATGTGGTTTCACCGAGTAATCTGTAAAAATAGAATATTCCTTTTTTGTTGTTCTACTGTTAGATCTTGTAAATATTTCTTTAATCCTCTCATCAGTTTTCTCATAAATTCTTTGATTCTTGAGCATTTTAATAATGTTTGAATTTAAGCCATAATTAGTTATGCACTATGGGATTTACTACTGAAGTGGTGATGATGAAAGCAACCAACCTGGATACCTTTAAGACAGTGTCAGACAAATTCATGGAGGACAGTGTATCAATGGCTACTAGAATGGATGCCTGAGTACCACTACCACGTTGGAGAGGCAGACAGGATGTCTCCCAAGACCATAGCAGAAAGTTGAGAGCAAGTGGAAGCTTTGCCTTTGTCTTCTGCTTGAGGCGCCCAGAAGCAATTGGTGGTTCACTGTGTGAGAAAAATCCTGGTTTAGATCGAGAAGCTCCTCTTATGCATGCATCTTTGAGACTTTGAGGTGGAAGGTGGAATATAAATAAATAATTAAATATCATCTGATAGCTGCTGAAACCCAAATTCACTGGTATGTCTCCTGGTCCTTCTCCCCTCAGTGTTCTTTTTATTTGGTCTTTTTCTCAGTATTTCTCTTTTGATCCACCTTTCCACTCCACAGTCCCACCTGTTTTAATTCACTGTGAAGAAAGGGGTTTAAATTAACAAGTCTCCACTAATGAGATGAGAATCTACTAAACTGTGATTGCTTTTTGCAGTCAGTCCTTCTTTTTTTAATCATCATATAGAGACTTGAGGTTTTGTGCTCTATTTGTCTCTTTTCTCTGATCAAATGATTAGAACTAGACTCTAAAAGGCTGTGTCTAGAGTTCTACAAGACTAATAGTGATTTGTTTGCTGTTTGCAGCAGGGTTGCAGAGATAAATCAGTTATTTAGCTAATGTTCTAGAAAATCAATAGACTGAAAGGTCAGAGTGATTACATTGTACAAATCCAACAAGCCAGAAAGCTCTACTTGCATAAAGTAAGAAAGGGGTTATGCCGTGGGATTTACTCTGGTTTTATCTGTGAATTTACTAGTTGACCAATCACAATTTCGGGATCCACTGCTGCCTTAAGCAGAAAGTATACCATTGTTGCATACCACTAACCAGCCATTTGTCAGCATCTATAAGAAGGTCCATGAGACCATCAGTTGCATTTGATTCTTCTGGTAGTCAGATCACCTAAAGATGGGTATTATAGCCGTATCTGAAAGTTGGGTTCAAGCCAGAATGACCTCAAAATGAGAGAAAGTACTGCTTGCTCTTTCTAATCATAACCACTCTAACCTGAAACAGAAGTGGAGGATAGACCACGAATTCCATTTATTGCCCTGATGGAACACCATTGCATTGTCCCATGGTGGCAAATGATGCACAATCCTTTCCCACTCACATGATGAATAACTGGAATTTAAGATAAATGAAGCAATTCCCTTAAGAGTAAGAAGGTGGAAGAAAGATCTTTTTTAAAAAATCTTTCTGGAATATCCATGCTTTTTTCTGAAATATCCAAAAATAGTGGAATAAGTGAACAATGTCTGGATGCATCCTAACAAGAGAACAGTGGATAATATAATATATAAAATCTGGTTCAAAAGGACCTGTATACAACATGCCCTTGGAAGGTATGATTAAAAGTATCTCACAAATGACAGAAAAGAGAGTATCCCAAAGGGTAAGCAACCCCAACATAAAGGCTTGGCTGTAGGAAATCAAAAAATTATATTAAACAGAACCTCTCCAGGCAATCCAGGCCACATCTCCATGGCACCAGCCTCAGCATGATTGGGCCTACTTGGTGGTGCCTTTAGGCTTCAGGCAGCTGTGGAAAGAGGTTGGGCAATACCACTGCCATCCCCGAGGCTCCCATCTTGAACTGCCTGCACATTTCATCACTGAGAGGGCCAGCTTCTGTGCTCAAAAAGCAGATTCAGAATATTTTTAAACTCACTAAAGTTTTCATTTAGCATTATCTGCAAAAATGCAAAACTCCAAGGGCTGGGTGTCTACTCTGTCATCCAAGAGTCTTTTATGGAAAATCTAGCAGTCTGTGTGTGCAAGTGCATGGTGAATTCATACTCTGTAGTTTCTCATGAAAAGCCTTTGTTTAAGTCAGATAGGCAGAAGCATGGAGGAAGTAGGGCAGCATTAATCATCATATGAAAATTCTGCAGAAGTGCACAAACAGAAAGGCTGCTAGCTGCCAGATATAACGATGCCACATTGCGTGTAACATGGCTTTGGACATGAACTGTGAATTTACACGGGTGAAAATTTTATTCAATTGACTTCCTAGTCAGAGAAAAGGGCCACCAAGTTTCAAGGTGAGGATGCTTTTTAAAAGCAAACAGTTTGTGTGAATGCTGAGCAGACAGCATTGCCTTTGATTTACCAAATGGTCCTTGCAAGCAACATAAAGTTTCAATGAAGTCTGCAGCACATAAACCAAATAAACAAATAAATTCTTAACTTTTGCAGCCTCCTAGGTATAAGCACAAGTTTGAGAAATAGGCCTTGAAGTGAAATGCATGCTTATATATCTTTACAAGAACCCTGTGCCAACAACTATTTAATTCTGACTTCTTTCTTACCACCATAGTAGCCTTGGGAATTCCAGGACAAATTCATAAAAAACCGCTGAGGCTGTTCCCAAGCTGCCGAGTCAATCTGTTGAGATATACATTTTTATTACGGCTTATCCATGTTTCTGCCTGCTAGGGATTTGATTAGCTCTTGGAATGTGATTAGGTAAGGGAGCTGGTGTGGTTGACTCTGAAGTAAACACTGCCAATACCTGTTTATCTCTTTTTCCAGGCCTCTTGGCTCTGTTTTCTGTCCCTCATCCCCAATCTGGCCTGAGGAAATCCTACACAGCCACTTCACACATGAAAGTCCAAAAGTGATATTTCTGTATGTGTCAGCAGCACATTCTGAGCATTGCCAATGGTGGGCAGGAAAACCCTGGCAACCAAACAGATAGCAAATAAACCCTCTAAAACTAAAACATCATAGTTGTGAAGGGAATAATTTTCTGCTTGAGTAAACCATGTACATCCTGTCACATACAATGAGATTAAGCGTCTGTTCTACTATCTGCATAGTATCTGAGAAGCTATAGATTGAAAAGCAAATCTATGTATCAGACTTTGGGGAGGACACAGAAAGAAGGAAGGAAAAATGTGAAAAGGTTTAAGCAATATATAACTGACAGCCCACAAATGGTAAACTGAAGATTATTATGGGATAGAACTATAGCTTGCATTGGGTCAATGTAAAAATAACTATTGTATGCTATGATAAAGGAAATCTCTAAGGCTGCATTCAGACGTCACTTACTTATTCTACTGTTTTGGATATTCCAGAGTAAAGCATGGAAATTTATTCTGGAATATCCAAATATAGTGGAATAAATAAGTGATGTCTGGGTGCAGCCTAAGTTGTTCAAGGCAAGGAAGGGTTTTAAAAAACAACAACAACCTGCTGCGGACGTTTTCATAAGAGACATTTCAGAACTGCAAAAACTCAAAAGCTCAGTTGCTGTTGAAATTGCCATGTCTGGGGGTTACCCATTAACATTTCCAGAAAGCCCCTTTCCTGTGTGAGCCTTCCATTCCCTGAAGTTCTGTAACGTGATGAATTTCATGAAAGAGGTTTTTCAGAGGCACTTTGTGCTTTACATTCATCCTTCTACTGACTTTACTTTCTTGCACTTCTCTCAAGCATTGCAAACATAATGGCTCTTTCTAACCTTCACTGGCTCACACTACAAGTGCGTTTCTCCTTCTAGATTATCTCCTCCAGGCATCAATCATATTTTGGTAGGATTATCATGGCAACTTTAGGTTGCCATGTGACTACAGCAAAGGCTCTCTGGCCACACACCTGAGTTGCCAAAGAGTCACCATAAGGCACAGGATCTGAGAGTTCTTCCCCCAGTGGTGAAACAAAGGAACAGCATCCAGCTGTATCTGATCCAGCATTCATCTTCACAGAGAACAGGTGCCAGCAATGACTCCCATCTCAGAATATTTTAAGGGAAGAGGCAGAAGTTCTAGAAGTTCAAAATGTGCTTGGAGAACAAAGTAAATGAAGTTTATATTAATTATGTTCAGGTCTGTAGTCTGGGAGCTTCCTAGACATTCAATAATCTGTTTTAAAAATGGAAGACCATATAACAATATACAAAACCGTATCAGTAAAATAAAAAACATATTTGTCACATATAATTCCCAAGAGGAAAAAAAAAAACAGTGTATGGAATTCCACTGTGGAAATTCTCAAGTATTTTAGTAGAAAGTAGTCTGTACAGATTTTCATTTGAATGGACTTTAGTTTTTGTTTCCACGTGAATAAACAATATTTCGCTAGTTGCCACTGAGTAAATATCAAGCTTATGTCCTCACATTGCCTGTATTAGGCCAGCTCCAGACACTGGCCAAAGATATTGTTAACAAGTGATATTCTGGAGTATGGTTCTTCTGGAATGATCACTTGTTAGCTAGACAGTGCAGCGGCTTGCAAGGTCTGTGTGCATTTTGGTTTGGGGTTTGTTTGTTCATTTTTATTTTTTTATTAGACAGTAACATACTAACTTAAATACATATATACATAGATCAAGTAAAAACAAAAGTAAATAAACACTAAATGTACCTATACCTACCCTCCCCCTTCCCATGTGATAGACCAATTCAACTGACTTAATTTTGGCTACAATCTAGACATTTTAATAGAAAATTCTTTTCTGGGAAACGTGTATTTGTGCTAACAATCTTTCTATACAGGGTTTCCATATTTGGTGAAAATGCTTATTAATGTCGTTATCTTCCAGTTGACACTTTTAAAACATTATAAATTCATTTATTATAATTTCCCATAAATCATTTTGCCACTCCCTTACTGTTAGATTATCAGCATATTTCCAAATTTTCACTAATTTGGCAATATGCTGATAATCTGCAGCTATCAAATTATGTAGTCTTGTTTGTGCATTCATACATCTGGGTATTTCACCAGCGCAAAATACCCAGAAGTGCATCACCATGCATGTGCAACTGTCTTTTTTGTCCTTGCACATGCTCAGAGGCCATTGCAATGATGGTGGTTCTGGCTACAAGGTAATAGTGCAATTTTGTGAAAACTCACAAAACTCGTTAGTGTCAGCCTGCATCAGGCTGTGGTGAGATTATGAAGGGATCTAGCAGTGCTATGGTGGGGTTGCCACAGGTACATGTGGAAATCCTATCATAGCACAGACATAATGCCACTGTATATCTTCTGACTGGACAAGGCCATAGTTAAACCCATACAACTCAGAAAGCATGTGTTGGGACTGTAAAGGAACTAGGATCAATTCATTGCTTCACACTTTGGGCATTCATTGACAATTAGAAAATCAAATCCGTAGGTGTGGAAAATCCATTGGGACAGAACGCACAAATATTGGAGCCTTTCAGATCCCTGAAAATTGAGTGGGAAGCAAATGTAAAACAAAATAAACCCTGCAAAGGCATTTCCTGAGAATGCAGTGCACGTTCTTTTGTCATTATATGTTAAACTAACTGCCTAAGCATCAAGGCTAGGAAGGTGGCAAACTTTCTCTAGATTGCACAAGAAATAGAGCAATTTATCTCTGAGGAGTTGGAAGGAGTTGCACTGTTGGGAATACACAATTCGTGTCTTTTCACCTCGCTCTGTCAGAGAAGATGCAAGATTATTTTCTGTGGTTTTTCAGATGAAAGGAAGTGAAAATCATTTCCATTAGCTGGGCAGGGTGATGTGAGAGCCTCTCCTAAGAGCAAGCATTACAACAGAATTCATAACTGAGCTGAGTCAACCTCTTTTCAACTACCTTCTTGCTAAAAAACAAAACCAAGATGCTAGAAAAGGATAAAAGGCTGAAGAGAGATTTACTGCCGCCAAAGTGTAATTTCACAATAATGAAAACAATAGCTGTTTACTTTCCATCTGTGGATGTCGAGGATTAACAACACCCTAGACTGAAACAAGTTAGCAAAATATAGTTAAAACTGCCTCACCAGATTGCAAATCCCTTCCCATCCAAAAACTCATGTTCACTGACCTGTAGAAGTTGAGTCCACCATTGACTCACTCACGGATCTAGGTCACATGTAAATTTCAAGGGAAAGTCAATCATTATATGAGAAGATGGTTGTGTTGGGAGGACCCTTTCTGAAGTTATCCAAGTCTCATTGCTGCCCAAGGGCACACATTTTTGACATTTTTCATAGGATTTTACCATATACATTTTATTATATATGCCTCACTGCCAGCCCTTACAGATCTGGAACAAGCGCCACAACACTGTCCTAGGAGGGTTTTCCGCTGACCTCCCTTATTCTGGATCTAAGATGATCCGGGTCTAAGGAATGGGTCCTTCAACTAATCTGGATCTTGTAGATCCGGATTAGGGGAGGTACCCAATGCGTCCCCACAGGCAGTGCAGCACCCATGCATAAAACATGTCATTGCCTCCAGGTTGGAGAGACAGGCAGGATGCCTCTAAAGGCAATTTGCAGGGGTTCAAGAGTACGTGAGGGTTTTGTCTTTGTCTTCTGCTTGAGATGCCCAGAAGCAGTTGGTAGGCCACTGTGTGAAACAGGGTGCTAGACTATGTTCATATGTTTTAAATCCTAGAAGATGGGTGTTCTGCATATCACTACTAGTCAACAATTCTTTATTGTGCAAACTGTACTCAATAATGCAGTCATCTTTGGTATTCTATCTGTCCAGACAGAGTGCCCTACAGTTGACCTGGCTCTGCTTTTCCCATTGCCCTCAGGTACCAGCCAAACTTCAGCTTCTTTCATTCACCAGAAAAGTGACAGGCACCAGTGACTGGAGGCAATTACAAGCCAAAGACAAATGGTAACCCTCTGGACTTCAGCATAACTGCTGTGCCCCAAGTCTGTTGCACTGCTTAACCTCTACCCCTCTACCTCATGCTTTCAGGGGAAAAAATATTAGTATTCACGGGAATGTTCAGAAAAATATTAAGGCCCAAATTTATGTTTGATTAGAGAGTGTGTGTGTATAGTAATAAATTCCATGACGGCTGACACAAAAAGACAGCCTCATCGTGACTAGCTTCCAAATGCCAGTGGAAATTATTTTCTTGGAAGGAAATTTACAATCTCTTTTTCTTGCTACTTTCAGAAAGGCCTTGCAATACTGGAAATCATCCGTCCTTGCACTAAATCATGAAGTGAATGGATCACTCCTCATAAAGTAGGCTGACTCCAAAAAGCATTACTTTGGGTTCATAACTTTGTGCTGGAAGGAAGGAAGGAAGGAAGGAAGGAAGGAAGGAAGGAAGGAAGGAAGGAAGGAAGGAAGGAAGGAAGGAAGGAAGGAAGGAAGGAAGGAAGGAAGGAAGGAAGGAAGGAAGGAAGGAAGGGCACTTTAGTGTGGAACTGGAAGCAGAATAAATTGGTCCTGGTAATTCTAGATCACTCAGGCTTTCAAGGCTAGGCAAGGTTCTGGAGAGAGCTGTCGCTGTTCAACTGCAGGCAGGCTTGGAAGAAGCTGATTATCTAGACCCATTTCAATCTGGCTTCAGGACCGGTTATGGCACAGAAACAGCCTTGGTCGCCCTGGTTGATGACCTCCTCCAGGAGAGAGACAGAGGGAGTACTACCCTACTGGTTCTCCTGGGCCTCTCAGCAGCTTTTGATACCACTGACAACAGTATCCTTTTGGAGACACTACGGAGTTTAGGAATGGGAGGTAATGCTTGCCACTGGTTCCTCTCCTATCTCCAGAGTAGAACCCAGATAGTAGCTGTAGGAGACACTGATTTGACACCTTAGGAACTCCCTTGTGGGTTCCCTCAGGGGTCGATCTTATCTCCCATGCTATTTAACATCTATATGAAGCCATTGGGAGAGGTCATCAGGATATTTGGAATGAGGTGTCATCAGTATGCAGATGATACCCAGCTCTATCTCTCTGTACCATCTGAATCAAAAGAAGCAGATGAAGTGTCTGACAGGTGTCTGGAGGCAGTAATGGGCTGGATGAGGGCCAATAAATTGAAGCTGAATCCAGACAAGACAGGGGTGCTGTGTGTCACAGGATCTCGGGTCCATGTAGTTAGGAGATACTCTGTCCTTGATGGGGTTGCAATGCTCTGGAAGGGATGGGTGCATAACTTGGGGGTACTCCTGGTCTCCATGCTGAAATTGAAACTCAGGTGGGGGCCTGGCCAGGAGCGCCTATTCCAAACTATGGCTGGTATGTCAACTGAAGCCTTTTCTGGATAGAGACGACTTGGCCACAGTCATCCATGCTCTGGACTACTGTAACACACTCTACATGGGGCTGCCTTTGAAGACGGTCCAGAAGTTGCAGCTAGTGCAAAATGCAGCCGCTAGAGTACTGACTGAAACAGCACTACTAGCCGGATCCACATCACACCAGTTTTAAAAGGGCTGCACTGGCTGCCAATTTACTAGAGAGCCCAATTCAAGGTTGTGATGCCGACGGGCTTGGTGTAACTAAGAGGAAGTGGAATATTTAGAATTGATGAAAGTGTAGTGAGCACACAACCATCTACACCAGTCAATGTGGGGTCAAAGTGTTTTATACAGAGAGTTAGAGAGGTAAGTGGAGAGAGATTTCTCCCCAGTAACAGCAGGGAGGGGGAATGAAACTCTCAGGAGGAACCGACCAATCAGGTGAAGGCTAGTAGAGCCAGAGCTTATATAAGCAAGAGCAGAAAAACCATTGGTTGTTCTATGCTTGGGGACCCAGGGAGGGAGGTTAGGTGGATCACCTGCCCGGCATCTGTGGTAGGCTCCAAGGTAGATCCAGGGATTCTAAGTAGGATTATCAGGGAAGGAAGGTACATGGGGAAACATGCCCTGACCTGAAGAAAGCAAACCTCATAAGGCAGAATCCAAGAGCTTAGAGTTATAAACTGATACAATCTCTGGTGTGGTGGCTAAGACAGAGAAAGTCAGATTGTTTGCCGCTGTTCATTGAAACTTACTGATTTAATACCAAGAAGTCTGTATACAATAAACTTCTTGTTGTTTGATAAAAGAAGTTACAAAGCCTGTTATTAACACATTCAGACCCAAAATGGAGCAGTGAAAGGATACAGTAACTGCTAGAGTGGGGGAGGGGCCTCAGCTTACAGTTGGAAACAGTTTCAACCAGCTATAGCAGGAGTGCCTTTTGGCTGGGGGAAGACATTTGAAAGTTAATCTTAACACACCTACCTACCACGCTTCAGGCCATAAATAAACAAATAAAAGGAACCATAAGCCCCTGGTTAGAAGGTGGCAAAACAAAGGTACTGACTCTGACTTATAAGGCCCTAAATGTCGTGTCCCAGGGAGGCGAGGGCAGTGAGGCAAAGACACACGCGCACGCATACAGCAGTCTTTTGAGAGCTCAGAAGTAGTCAGTGTCAGTTCAGTCCAAGGTCAGGGTTGCAGAGGTACAGCAAGAGTCACAGCAAGAGTCAGTCAGTACAAGGTTGGGGTTCCAGAAGTTCAGCAAAGTCACAAGAGGGTCCAAGAGTCAGAATACAGGCACGGTGGGAGTTGCATCAGAGTTGTCTGCAACACCAGCTCAGCGTGTGCAGCTCAATGAAGTAGGGGAGTCATTACCACACCCTTGCCAGTGCAGCTGAGCCAAACGCAGTGACTAGCGCCTCTCCTGTTTCTGCTGCCGAAGGAGCAGAGGGGAGGGGTGCTCTTGGGGTTGACTGTCCAAGCTCTCGTCCCCAGAGCTGTCTGTGTGCTCCCTCAAAACTGGCCTCAGACGCTCAACATCTGCAGTGCTGTGCCCCAGTTCCTCCCCAGGCTGTTGTACTGTTGCAACTGCACCCTCTTCCTCCAAGGAGACTGGAGAGGCAGGATGGGGCATGACACTAAATGACTTGGGCCCCAAATATCTAAAGGAATGCCTTCTCCCAAACCAACCAGGCTGTGCCTTAAGATCAAGTGGTGAGGCCCTCCTGGTCATCCCACCACCTTCAGTAGTGAAGTTGGTGGGCACCTGGGAGAGAGCCTTTTTGGTGATGGCCCCCAGACTATGGAGGTGCGTCATGCCCCTCCCTTACATATATTTAGGAAGGCAGTGAAGACGTACCTCTTTACCCTGGCCTTTGGCTGAGCTGATTTTATTTTCCATCCCAGCACAGATACCATCATTTTAAACATGCTATGTATTGTTTTAGATTTGTTGATTTTTTTTAAAAAGTGCTTTTAATGTATATTCAGTTTTCAATCTGTTGTTTTAACAGTTGTTATCCACCCAGAGACCTTCAGGTATGGGGCAGAATAGAAATGTAAATAATAAATAAGTTGTATTTCAAAGTCCCCAAAAGGTAGTCTTAAATCTGTTTCCCTTGTTTCACAGAACGTTCCACCATATTTGTATAATTATTCATCCAGTTTTATATTAAAACAGTGGTTAAAGCATTTCTATAATGTGAATTATGCTAATAACTCTGCACAGTTAGAGGGTAATGATTGCTATGTGGTAGTAATTGTATGAGTAAATACATTATATATTAATGCTAAAGCTGAACTGAAATTTCCGAGAAGCCATCGTTATGAGAAAAATTTGGAAGTTTTTCTTTTCTGCAGCCTCTGAGAGAATATTCACTGCTCAGATTTGTTGCAGTTGCTCTTCCGTCCCTTGAATAATTCCTTCCCTGAAAAAAAAAATGCATTGAACTGTTCCTCACAGATCATCTGACTGTAACAAAGCAGAATTTTCAAGCAAATAGACTAAGTTAGAGAATTAAAGCTGAATGACAGGCAGGAACATTTATGTTCTGTTCTCACACTGCAACCATCTACTTCAGGAGGAGAGTCAACCCAGCCCATCTAACTATAGTACAGAATTCTTTTTGTAGAATCTCTCAGGGTGATTTTGTTCTTGCACCTGTTTTGCAACTGCATATTCCCTGGACAATACTTTATGTGTTTGCCTTAACAACTTTTTCACTGTCCTTCTGCAATGACCACTTAGTCCAGGGACCTCCAGACATTCTGACAGACATCAAGGAATCAGGCATGACTTGATTGCAAATTTAATTCAACATCACCAGGAGATAAGCATTACAGAAAACTGTCCAAATCAACCTCAAACATATCCCCCACCCTAGGGAAAGAGCCCTTCTGTTTCTTCTGTTGCATCATTTTCTTGGGAATTCCTACTGAGGTCAAGGTGAGATATTTCCCATAGCACCCCTGAAGCTCTGAAGATCTCTTAACTGATCTGGGCTGGCTATTTGCTTATAGAATCCCAGAGAAGGGATGCTCAAATGACCATCAATGTCTATTGGGATTTATGCAGACTGTAATTGGTAGCCAGTACTAATGAGCCTAAATGGAGAAAGTCTTTATAATGCCACCAGGTCTTCCAGCTGGAAAAGAACCATCTGTAGAATGAGAGAAGCTTGATCAGGAAGTCAACTTATGAAGGGTTAATAACAGATAAAAGATTAGATAAGAGATTTGCAATA
>MTQE01000401.1:19022836-19049892 GCA_014337955.1 Aspidoscelis marmoratus
TCCTGGCTGACCATGACACTACTCTAGCATAGCAGACCATGGAATCATGTGGACAGTGTGCATCCTTGGTCTGGTATACCACTCCCAGAGCCATTTTGTCCATCCAACCAGAAACAGTGCCAGAGGTGCACCACTTACATGTGTGCAGCCAAAACAGCTCCAGACGGGAACCATGAAGGATGGGAACTTTCATTCCTAGCCTTCAATGCTGGGATCAGATGCACTGCAGACAGCCTTTGGAGCAGACTACCAATAATCTCCCCCACCAGGGGCTGGGCTACAATGTCTGAGCCAGCGTGCCACCAGATAAACCATATCATGCAGAAAGGGTCTGAGTTCCACTCTCAAGGATAAGTGAACTCTTTCTTGGGCTGCACACATCTGAGCAAAGTGCTGGAAAGGGCTGTGGCTGCTCAGATGCAAGCATGTTTGGAGGAAGACCCATTTCAATCTGGCTTCAGGCCCGATTACAGCACAGAAATTGCCTTGGTTGCCGTGATTGATGGCCTTCTCCAGGAGAAAGACAGGAGGAATGTTATTCGGCTGGTTATCCTAAACCGCTCAACAGCTTTTGATATCATCGACAATGTTATCCTTTTAGATGAGCTATGGAGCTTGGGAGTCAGAGGCATTGCATTCCAGTGCTTCTGCTCCTATTTTAAGGTTGATGCCAGAGAGTGGCTGTGAGAGAGTTTTGCTCGATGCACTAACACTAACGCTAACCCTATCTCTCCATGCCATCTGAATGAGGAGAGGCAGTAAAAGTACCTAACAGGCACTTGGAGGCAGCAATAGGCTAGATGGGAATCAATAAACTGAAGCTGAATCCAGATAAGATGGAGGCGTTGTGCGTTGTTTGAAGAAGAGAAGCATCCTGTTCTTGATGGGGTCTCTTTGGAGCAAAAAGGACAGGTAGGTAATTGGAGGATTCTCTTGGACTCTGAACTGACACTTGAAGTTCAGGTAGTGACCATGAGCGCCTATTTCCAAGTACAGTTGATGTACAGCCTTCTTTGGATAAAAGCAGTCTGGCCTCAATAGTCTATGTTCTGATAACTTCCAAATTGGAATAATGTAATGTACTCTAAGTGGCGCTGCCATTGGTTTGAAAACTGCAGCTGGTGCAGGATGCTGGCCGGATGCCCATCATGCCTGTCATAAAAGAACTGCACCGGCTGCCTACTGCTACCAAGTCCAAGTATTAACATTAACTTATAAGGCCCTAAATGGCTTAGGCCTCATATATCTAAAGACCGAACAGACCTGTCCATGCTCTGAAATCTACCAATGAGGCCCTCTTAGTGGCCCCATCAACTGCAGTAGTTATGGGGGAGCAAACGTGGGAGGGCATTCCCCGTTGTACTCTGCAGGTTATGGAATAACCTTCTCCACAAGGTGCATCCAACATCCTCTTTCTGTCAGTTCAGAAGACAGGAAAAGATGCAGCTCTCTACCCTGGCCTTTGTCTGAGGGAACAACATCATCTCCCCATTCAGGCACTGTCATTTAGTGATTTGTTTAATCTGTTTTTCTTGTGATGTTATTATAACCCACCCTGAGACCTTTGGGTATACGGCATGATAGAAATATAAACAAACAAACAGATTATTGTTGGTAGCATGCAGACACTAGTGTTTGCATCTATTTCTAATGCACATTAAAAGCCTCTGAATGTGCATTTTCTGATCTTTAATGTAAATTGCAGGCACTAGTGTGTAGATGCTGCTACTTCTAAGGCACTTTGAAGCCACCTTTCTTGCTGTGCACAAATGCAGCCTAAGAGGTTTTACGGAGGGAGAACTGCAGAAGTCCAGAAGGGTGTTTGATAAATTACTTTCCCCCTGATAAATGTGCATTTGCTAGTATGCAAATGGAAGAATGCTTCTAATCAAAAAGGTAATCATTCCACCATGTGCCCCTTCCAAAATGATATTTTCCTCCTTCGTATGGAGATTAATCTTTGCATTTGAAAAAGTAGTGTTGGAAACAGCGCTAAGAAGCCTGAAGATTGCTAGCTCTTGCCTAGAGGGAACTGCATTCTGGGGTTCCTCCATCTGGGATCATTCAAAATCAAGAATTGTAAGAATACTGTATTGTTCTCTTGATGGTTTGATTTAACTGACTATTCATAAGCATCCCCTATTATAAAAGAGAGGTAGCAAAATGAAATGCAGCATCTTTCAACAGTTTTGCAAATACCTCTACAATACTTGCGTGTTACCAAAATGTGCCCTAATATTTGTAACATTCGTGATTCATACAAATTCAGACATTCGGACATGAATTGAATGTTATGATAGTCATACATTAACATTCGTACAAATACAAATGTTTTGGAACATTCATACAAATAGTTTGTGCAGTCGTTAAACTGGGGATACGTATTGGATATGTATTGATACATACACTTTTGTATAGGATACGTGTGTGTTGATATAGGATACATATCCAATATGTATGCATTCATATAGGATCTCTATCCAGGATCCGTATCCAGGATCTGTACACATTCATATTAGATATTCGGATGAATTTCTACAAATACATTCATATTGAATAGAATCCTACCACATTTGAAGGGGCTCTATTGAACAAATATGAATTTTCTAACATTAGATTCTTTATGAATTGGATGCCAAAAAAACATTTGTGCACATCCCTAGTTGCTAGCACATCTGTCCACACAGACAACCCTGTTGATTTTCTTAAAATATCTCAGGAGTAAATATTTCACTGCCATTGGTTAACTAGTCCTAAAAGGTGGGATCCCACCATGATCTGTTTTGTTCCTCATGTTGTCCATCATCTACATCAAGGGTTCTTAACCTGAAGTCCATGAAGCATATCCTTCTTTTGAAAATTACACTAACTACATAAAAATGAACACGTTAAACTTGAAATAAAATTTCTAGGAGGGCTTCTTAGCTTCCTTCTGATTCTTAAAGGGATCAGTGGCATAGAAAAAGTCAGCAACATTTCATCTACATGAAGGTAGGAGGAAACTCTAGAAATGATAAAAACAGTGTTGATGAATATACTCTAGTTTTGCACAGGGTTTCACTTGAAGGACAGGGAGCAGAACCTTGGAATACGTTTCAATCTACTATTGCCCCTGTAGGACCAAGTGGCTTCAGCAGAACAACTGTCTTCCACCAGCTAGAACTGGTTCCTCAACTATGTCTGTTCCTGATCAGTGTTCCCATGATCTCTGCTTTGGATGACAATGTTTTCTGCGCAGGCCCTTTTGAAGCTGGTCTAAAGGTTCAACATGTTTATTCACTAATTCATCTTCTACATTATTTTCCCATTCTTAAGCTTATGAAGCCTCTGACAGCTTATGAAGCCTCTTACAAAATGTAAAAAATATAAGGCCCTTTCTGTACTGGGTGTGTACTGCACAGTATTAGCCTGCACGGGTCATACAGTTTCCCTTCAATCATATATCCACATTCACGAGGATAAAACGTTTACTGTTCTTCTTTGAGCATCCATATTGGTGAGTCTTAATTCTGTGGCCACAAAATACACAGGTTTCAATGGCAAGAATAAGTTCCATGCATTGAAACAAAGCTAGACAATCTGTGACCATCCAAATACTGGTGCATTAGCTTGGAGTCTGTTTGTATTGCAGCATCCTAGGTTCGAGTTGAATAAGAGGGAAAATTTCCTGACAGTAAGATCTGTGCAGTCTAGCCATGAAGGCTATGGGCTCTCCATCTTTACAAGTTTCCAAGGGGGATTTCTCAACAAGTCATAACTTATTTTTCTGAACATTGCAAAGCACTGGATTAGTATGTGGTCCTTTCCAATGGCGTGATTTTGTGATTCTGTGTCACAAAGTGTCGTGAACATTTTCATAGAAAATATTGTTATCTGCCTCACACTGAAGACGATGAAGGTTATGAAGTGACCCATTAATCCTGTTGTTACCCCTTTTCCTCTCTGATGTCTTTCGACTTAAAAACACATCTTCCCAAGGCACCATTTCATAACTCTCCTGAGGGTTAACTACCATCTCCCCAATCTCTTCTTTACTTTTCATATGCTTCATCTTCATTTTCCATCAACACAACCTTTAAGTTCGAAATAGATTTCTCCCTCCCCCCTCCCCAACCTCCTGTCAGGCCTTGAGATTATTATAAGCTCATTTGTTCAAAGGAACTGGGTGATTTATCTGCTTTGCCTCTCTTGATAAAGGCCCAACTGTAAAAGCACGCAGCTACCAAGATAATATTTAAATAAAATCTTTCATGCTTACTGCTCACTCAGGGAATTTGATGGACTCTTTCCTCCCCCTCCCCCACTTCTTAAAGGGGGAATCCATGGATAGGAAGTGGTCTTGATAGACTTCAGTTTCCTGCCGTGATCCACTTTTCATTAAGGAACAGGGAGGTAGAATCCTCATTTGTGTGGGATGAGAGACACCCTACAAATCAAAGTCTTCTCTGATGTTGGGTCCTTATATAGACTTTATTATAAGACTCCCAACATTTACCAGACAAGCTTCTACTCAGCACGTTATGCCTTTCAGCATCTCTACTTGAAATGCTGCTGTCTTCAGCAAAATTTCCCTCATTCCAGATAGGAATGGTACAGTTCAAATAATGTGATGCCATATATTATTTCTGAGCTTTTTATTGTTTTTCATACCTCTAACATGGAATATGTTTACACTAGAGCTGCATTTACACACAGCAAAAAAAAAAAGTACTTAAAAGTGCCTCAGAGATGGCAGAATATGGCCTTTCTGTTTTCATTGCATCTGTAATCCACATTTTCTGGCCTAGAGAAGGGGAAGGGGCAGACTGGCGTGTAAATAATCCCACTGTGATCCATCTCTAAACTACCTCTAAACCACTATGTGTGAATGTAACCCAACTTTTGTCATTTAGTTCCATTTAAATCGATAAACTCTAGAGCTGCTTCTGCATTTTACACGTTAGCAGAACATACAGCAATCTTCCTAGCCAAAATCAAGCAATTCAAGCCAAGAAGGTACAACCAGCAGGTTTCAGTATATGCAAGATGGCTACCAGACCCAGTGTAACTTCAGAGACTGGGAATAAATAAAAGTCTCTCAGCCTCTGAAGTCACTTTTCTGACATCATTTCTGGGAGTCTGGTGACTCCCAGGGCTCCATGCACCACCTGGCCTGTGATCCATCACAGGGATTCCTCAGAAGACTGCTTTAAAGCAGCCTCTCAGTAGCACACTCCCAAGCAGCCTTCTTCATCCCTTTGCCACCCAACCCCTGCTACTCCCACCACCCCTGAAACCCACTGAAATTCCCTGACACCCCATCCTATACTCACAGATACCTCATCACCCCCTGTGCTGCTCCATGCCAACCCATGTTGTTCCCCACCACCTCATGCTGCCACTCACCAAGCCAACCCCACCTTACTGTGCCTGAAGCTTGCTTTAGCTCCAGAGTCTTCTCGGAGGTCTTCAATCGCTAGATACTATTGTTTCTGGGCTCAAATACCTAGGGGGACTCATTTTGGCAGCACAGTTCTGTTTCCCACTTAAAACAGTCCCCTTGCTAAATTGGCCCATGGCGACATGTGCCCTTTCATATGCTTCCCTGTGCCAATCATACTTACAAGGAAACAGGAGTGGACCTGTTTAAGCAGGACTGCAGTTGCCCCAGTCTAGACAATCATTTTGGGCTTCCTGGACCAGTCTATCCTGCATCCAATGCAGACACAGCATACCAGTAGGAAACAGGGGCTCTCTAGAGCGCACTGGAGTGTGGAAGAGAGAGTCCCTGAAGAAGGCTTGCTGCCACAATTTACTGTTTTCCAAGTAAGTACAGAAAGGGCCCAGAGCCCTATATGTGCAAGCCTGAAGTGCATATTGGCCTGCATGCATATGACATCTTCACACATGAATGTGACATCATGCACGGCAACCAGTCACTCTCTATGCCATGCACATGCATGCTGGCATGCACTACAGGCCCATCAACAAAGGGAGTTCATGCAGTTTAGTCATTTTGAGACAGTGGCCTCAAAAGGAACCAGGATTATTAGACAAAGCGCCTAACAGTCCTTGGCTTCTAACTGATGTTCATATTTGGTGAACAGCAGTTTGGCACATCCCTATCTTGTATAGCTCATTTGTGACTAAAATTTTATCTCCCAAACTGAAGGCCTCACCATGTCACCTTACTGGTCCTAATCCACAGCTCGTTACTATCTACCTGGAGAAGTCAGATTTAAATTAATTTAAATAGATCAGTGCCAAAATGAAGAAAGTAGCAAGGGACAATTAAAAGCTGACTTTTGTTTGGAAAAGCCATGGATTTATTTCCATTATGGTACTTAGATCTAATTTATGAATTAATTTTAAGGCTCTTTTGCATTCAGCTCTGGTTGGTAGTTTTTTTAAAAATAGCACTGACAGGAACAATATTTTTTCAACCTGAAGTAGCCCTCAGTTCTAGTTTGTATCTGGGCATGATTCCTGCAGTGATAAATTCTTTACTTTGCCCTAAACATTATCTTGTAAATGAAAGATTTTGATGAATTAATTAGTTTAATAATGAACACAGCTACTCCATTCTTGTGCTCTCTAGCAATACATCCTCTGCATATATACTAAAAATATATACTTTCAGTTCACCAAGGGCGAATCCCCACAGCAAGCTTATTTCAGATTCAATACGGGTTCAATCCTCGCAGACCCCACGTCAGTTTGGCTTAACACACTTTCTGCGTGTTAAATCGCCCCAAAGCATTGTAAATGTTAACCTTCATTTCAACAGGTCTCACTCCAGATCATGCGCTTGATACGTGTTACATTTTTTACTGTGGGGACCCTACCATTTTAAGGGATGAGAATCCATGTTTAGGGTTTCCCTCCCCCAATAGCTTGCTTCCAAAGACAGTGATGTCAGTGTAAAAATCCAACCTTCACAGCAGCTGCTACACTGTAGCAATCTGATAACACTTCACACCTGATAACAATGTTGCAATTTTGCGCAATTCTAGCTCTTTGGAGTTCTGACCTTTAAAGGGGAAAGGAAACCAGGGGCAGGTTCTGGGAGATGTGTGAATGTGTAAAGCAAGGGGGCTTGAGTTGCTGCTGCTGCTGTGTGCCCTGGGCAATGGGGAGAATTGCTGGCTGCCCGCTGCCGTTTTTCCTCTATCCAGGCAAGCAGCAGCCACCCAGCCAGGCTCCGTGAAGGGGTCTGTTATGGGTGGCGCATTCACGCCAGGAGGAAGAGGGCAGGGCAGCCCCAAAAAGTGGCTTTTAGAAAGTAGCCACTTGAGTCCTCAGAATCTGGATCGAACGCGATTAAGCTGAAAGTAATGGGAACAGGCAAATTCGCGTTTGCATCCGGTTCTATTATTTCGGTTTAGGGAAACTGGATTAAGCTTATAATGGGGATGCGCCTCTAGTCTTAGTCCAGTGCAAGTATTTATAGGACTTTGATCTAAGAGATGCAATTATTGCATTATTTAATAAAGATAAAGCACATCAGCACATGTAATATGCCAAATATTATTTAGCCTACTTCAGCTTATTAAAAGTATGTCACTTGATGAATTCATTGCAAAAATTAAAATATAATGTGAAAGGTCCTGTAAATGCCATTTTGTTCAATTTCATTTCTGAGATATGACTCCCATAATAACATGCAATTAGATCAAATTGGAGTATCCAGACTACCAAACAACATCGTCATTAGGCATGAAACTGATCAGAGATGACAAGGTGGCACTTTGAATGATCCAAGAAAGCTTTTCTCAGACATGCCTCTAGCAGGAAACCTAGCTGCTTCCTCAACTCCTGAAACAAACTCATGACTTTCCTTTTTTCCTTATTGTTAAATAAGGCTTTAAATATCATTGATCCTCAACTGTCTTTTAGCATGTAGACATCTAACAGAGAAAGCACGTCGATCATCAGGGCAATGGTCCTAATTAAAATAAGAAACCTATCAAGCTGGTTGATTTTTTAAAAATTTCCCTCTTAGAATAAAGGATTTCAATGTTAAGAGTTGGCATTTATATTCAGTGCTGATCATAGCCATATACAAAGGCCAAGAACAGGACAAGCATTCAAAATTACAGTATTTATTGTGGGCATGTTCCTTATTTGCTCTTGCTCAAATCATAAAGAAAATTATTCAGCTTTGGTTAGATCAGAGATACTCACACTAGGTTTCTCCATATGTTACTGAACTACAACTCCCAATATTTCTTGCTTGGAGTTTTGGCTGAAGATCTGAAACAATTAACTATGGCAAATATCCAAAAATAGAAGAAATCTGGAAGGGACTCAGTAGTCTCAGAGCTGTTAGAATTAAAAACAGCATCAAAAACAATAATAAAATAAAATAGATTAATGGGTAACAGCTGAATTAAATGAATAGGTTTTGTCAAGACTATCAGTGCTGATGTCTGGCATATCTCTGTGAAGAAACTGTTCCAGAACCTGGGAGTCATAACCAAGAAGGCTATCCCATGGAGCTACTGATGGAACCCCAAGGAGATTTTCACTGGAAAACCTTAATTGTTGGGCTCATCTCATTGAGAGGATGTACTATGCTGGAGAGCGTGGATTTATTGTTCTTGGTTTGTCAGTTGGACCATGGATATATAATTCAATTCTTGGTGCACATACAGAGTTATACTGTTTAATTTATTAGGACGTAACTGTCTTCTGAATCCCGGATACAAAAACACAGTCTTGTCCTGAGAAACAACAGAGACCTCTTCAAACCCTAAGTGAGCCTGCCTGAGTGACTGTTTCTGCTAATTACCTTCCACAATCACAATGAAAGGGCTACTGGCTGCTCTAGCAAGATGAAGGATGGTTATTGATTGCCTCTTGCAGTTTTTCAGCAATATATACATAGCTCTTTGCCAAGATCAATGGCAGCACAAGACAGACCATTTTAATCCATGTGATTTATTTTTTTAAAAAAATTCAGTATGCAAATACAAAGATCCAGGCTGAGCATTCAACAATTATTTATTTATTTGCATTTCCACCCTGCCATATGACTTAAAGTCCCAAGACAGGTTACAATAAAGCAAGTGGTGGGCAAAAAGCCAATTTCCCACATTCGATTTGCATTGAATCAAATGTGCAAATATTCGGCTTCAGCCAAATCTCCCCCACAAATGTGGAGGGGTTCAACTTCTTACACAAATATTCTTATGATATTCATGCATGAAACAAAATGAACTCTCCATTCCTCCCTTCCCACCCACCCTCACCTGCCACCACCGTGCTGCTTGGACCCCGCCTGAAACAATACTTCTGGGTCTGGATCTGCAGCTCTCCATTTGGGATCATGATCCCCGATGGAGAGTTGCATGCACAAACCCAGAAGTGCTGTTTCAGCTTCTGAAGAGCGCTGAAATGGACCCCAGAGATCCCACCACAACCTCTGTAAAGGTAAAGGAGAGTGCCAGAGTGGAACGGGAGGCTGCAGTGGTATCTCCAAGCCCATTTTGATGCTCTTTTGAAGCCAAAACAGCACTCCAGGTCTGCGCACAGAGCTCCCCATCCAGGCATCAGGTGACGGGGTGGGAGCTGTGCACACAGAACAGGAAGGGCTACTTGGGTCTACAAGGAGAGCGCATAGTGGCAGCAGCACAACTAAAGGCAAGGGGGGGATGGGAGGCCACAGCAGGGACCCAGCCTTGGCTGAAGCTTCAATGAATGCCAGGTCAAATCCAATTCATGGACAAATAGGGCTTACCAATGTAGGCTCTATCTGATTTGTCTGCAAATGTTGTACAAATTCATATGATTAGCAAATACCATGAATATTCATGCACATCCCTAAATAAAGCCAGTGCAACAATAATATACATTCTGATTTCATTAAACTACAACTAGCAATGTGTGCAATGTGTGCCAAAGGCTAGAGTAAAGGAGTACATCTTTACATCTACTAGTGTACAGAGACAAGGCTAGAGGGGAGGCCATTCCATATCCTGGAGACCACCACAAAGAAGTCCCTCTCATGTGCCTCACTCCTTTAATTGCTGAAACTGGTGATCACTTCACTGATGGATAGTCTATATTTAAGGAAAAGTGCCTGAAGATGTCCTACGGGATCATAAGAATAATATTTGTTGCTTTTTTTTTCTTGCTTGCTTCATTCATTCATTGAAATTAAGCTAAACGTACTTTAGTTCTGTAAATTTAACTACCATCCTTCAACAAATGTCTTTTGCTTTGATGGATTCCTGTGGAAATGATACCCTGCTCTGTCACTGATGCCATTCTTGTTTCTTTTGTTAAAGGGTGAAGGTCTGCTCTAGCATCTCCAACTTTTTCCATCAGTATCTCAAGGTGTGGTTTTCTTCCATGGTCACATGATATGCCTCTCCTATTCCTACAGCTTTTCTTTTTCCCTTGGAAGGCAAAAAGCGGGGAGGAGGTTTGAATGTGCACAGATCACTTTGGCCCAGAGCTACTAAAATAAAAGAGGAGGAAGATGAGTATGTGTGGACTGATCTGCCCTCAGAAACAGTCAACTAGTGTGAATTGGAGTGGAATGCTGCAACCCAAATGAATCTTTTGGAAGAAGCATAATCAAACCTTAATGCTTATTTTATTTTATATTTAAGTCTTTGCATCTAATGTAACCCTCCAACAGCAATTTTAACTCCTAGAACTTCAGCCCTTTCCAAGGAAATTGTAGGCATTCACTTAACAATCAAATACTAAAATTAAGGAAAAAGTTAAAATTAAGAAAAATGTTTTCTCATACAACAGTAGACCAAAAATTCATTTAAAAATAGGAAGTAAATCTAACCCAAGACCACCATATTGTACAATGCCTTCTGTGAGTTCCCTTTTTATTTCACAATTCATCTCTCCATGCTTTGTGATTATGGGTGGAGATCAAATGGCCATTTTGAATAGCTTGGAGGAAGAGTAAATCATGTGAGCCACAAGCCTTCACACTGGGCCAAAAACACCCATTTCTGCCTCTGGGAGTTCATAAGTGGCTCATATCCTTCCAGCAATTTGATATCACAGTCAGAATTCAGATTAAGCAGTTCTTGGTTCCAGTTTTCAGTGCTGAATTTTATTGGCTTGGAGATGCTCAGATCACAATCTCCCAAAAGAAACCAGACATAGCTTCACTTTCCAACATCAGTAAGTTAAGCAAGAGTTCAATTAATTGATTAATATGTCTATCCCTCTCTATTCATGAAGCTCTCAGGACAGGTCACAATAAAATCATAATAAAAGGAGAAGAAAAAAGGGTGACTAAAATAATGACCATGCCTGCATAAAGAGGGGATGTTGTTCTTTCAACCAAAGGCCAGGTAAAAGAGGTCCATCTTCACCAGCCTTCTGAATGTACCTTGGAGCGAAAATTATTGCATAACCTGAGGCCTATTTGTACTACAGCCAGTAGTGCATGATTAGGGAACTTCCCCTTCTGGGGAGGGGCACCCCACTGGGAGGATGCTGCCACAGCCTCCAAGTGCCCCCTGGCTTCCCAGAAGTTCCCTAGTTGTTGATTAGGTGTGGTGGATGAAATTGTGCTCCACACCTTTACCAACGTCAACTAGAAGTTTACCTGGCACATTCAGGCAGCAGCCATTTGCACCTCTTCCGGTGCTCTGGGGTCATCTTGAGGTGCCACAGAAGCGTGCTGGCACCTCCAACGACCATAGACATGACTGCATGTGCACAGAGCATCCAACAGGTAAATGTGAAAAGGATTGTATTCCTGTCGTCTACCAGTTGCTTGTCTGTTAATAACCAAGCCCAATGTCTTAAGATCCCAAAGCTTCTGCACAGGTACATAGCACCAGAGCAACGTGCATAACATTGGGCTATGTGCCTGAGGGAATGTACATGCTGTGCATGCATGTGTTAATGTATATAACCTTAAAATTGTTCCTTCTCAGTCCCCTTTCCATTGTGTGCTGTGTCTTTTTAGATTGTAAGAGAGCAGGGGTTAAGAGCAACCCATTATTAAAACAGTCAAAAGCTAGTGCTGAACATGTTACAAACCGAAATCAAACAGAAATCACATGACATTTGAGGTTTTAGATTTAAAGCTATGGTAATGGGAGAAGAATCTGTAAGTTGAAGTTAAAGAATAGCACCATATGAATCAACAGCCCTCTTATTTACTTCTATCTATTGACCTGTTAACTGCCAAGTAGTTATTACCTTCCACACAAACAGTAATGTAATTGTTCATACAGTTAACAGGACTAAAATAAATGTGTATTTATCACAGTAGGTGTTTTGGAGACAGAAGTGAGAGAGGAGGAGAAGAAGAAGAAGAAGAAGAAGAAGAAGAAGAAGAAGAAGAAGAGGAAGAGGAAGAGGAAGAAGAGGAAGAAGAAGAAGAAGAAGAAGAGGAAGAGGAAGAGGAAGAAGAGGAAGAAGAGGAAGAAGAGGAAGAAGAAGAAGAAGAAGAAGAAGAAGAAGAAGAAGAAGAAGAAGAAGAAGAAGAATTATGTTCAGCACCAGTTCTGCTGAATCTTCTTCTACCAGACCAAGCACATCTTTGGAAACTATCCAGCCACAAACAAATTGCTAAATAATAATTACAACTGCAAAGGCTAAAGGAAAGCACAGCTGTCCTATCTTGCAATGCTAGAATAGCCAGTCTCCTATTTCTGCACAGCCAGGGGAGCTGTTTGCAGAAATTATATTCTGTTGGAGTTCCATATTTATTTATTTAGAACATTTGCTGGCATATTCGCAACATGCATTGCAGTAATTTAGAAGAAGAAAAAAATAAAATGTTTCATTTTCACAGCAGGCTTGATCAGAAAGTGGATAATGCCAACAACAAGATGCATTGCCATTTGTTGCACCCTGCTGTTGCAGAGGAAGAATATCCAATAGATCTTGGAAATATTTAAGGGCAAAGTCCTGGACAGGTGACAGGTAGGGAAGCAAAAGAGCAGACGCTACAGTGATAACAAAAAAAAAAAGAGGGTCGTGTCTGTAGCTCATGGAGACAGCACTCTCTTTTCTGATCACCATCACTTGCTCTTAAAGTCACTTTCTGCAGTAAAATCAGTTTGTTTTGCTCCCTGATGACTGAGAGATAGAAAAATAGTCTCCAAAGATACAATCCTTGCAAGTATCTGGGGTATTTGTTACAAAATTCATACTGCATATCACATTATTAGATAGTATTACTGAATTAATTCAGCTGCATTCAGCTGAGGCAACAGGTTCTGTAAAAGAACAACCTACAGTGAAATCTACCCAGGCGCTTTTGTAGCATTCATCAAAGTAATTGTTCACATTTCTGGCAAATACATCAATAGCAAAACCATGAAGCAGTGACATTTCATTTGCACGCTGAGACTTTCAACAAATAAAACCTGGGGCTTTAAAGTTTTCCTGAATGTGTTCTTGATTCAAATACAAAATCTACATTCAGGAACATATAAGCAGGAAACATCCACACTTACCTTTAGTATTCTGGACCTGAGTGAGACATTCTGGTCTGGAATAACAAATCAGTCCTATGCTGGGACAGATTACCCCTGGCATGGAACAAGGTCTTCCAAATGTTCTGAAAGCCAGGAACAAAACTCTTTAGACTTTGAAGCTCCCAAGGGGGGCATTTTGGTGGCTCATCTTGTTGCACCACCAAAATGGCTCCCCTGTGGTATGGCACCCTTTAGTACACTGCTAGACCTTTAAAATTAGGTCTACCAGTAGTCTGGACCATTTGAGGCACAATAGCTCAACCTACATTCCTGTGCAGATGGAGTAAAGGAAGAGGAGGAGGAGGCACTCTTGTCTACTGTAAAGTGTGGACAAAAGATGCCTAGAAGTGGACCATTGTCCAGTCTATTGTCCAGTGTGGAAAGGCCATCGGATTAGCTCCAGCACGCACTTGCATCTTTCTTGCTTTAACTCCTGTGAGAATTGTTGTAATGCAGGCACCCTAAGCTACAACCCTGTCAGCACAGATTTTGACAAACCAACACTCTCTTGCACACCTGGTTTCCTAATGTTGATTTTGCTTCCCATATAGCTCCTGAAAAGGCACTACTGAAAGGTCTCTTGTATTCTCTCCATTTACACATTGGACATCTCTGACTACCATTCTGACTTGAATTATCTCATCACTTGTCATATCAAACTCACTTAGCTTTGGGTTCTCTTCACCTATGAACCATTCCAGTAACTTTGAATTCTCTGAGTTAGAATTACTCTTGTCATACTTCTGAATCCCATTGCTAAAACCATGCTTCTCTTTCTCCATACTGACCTCTTCATATTTTTTGGACTCCTGCTCTCACAATCTCCAGCCAATATGGCCAATGTTCAGGAATACTGGGAGTTGGAGTCTAAAACATTTGGAGGACACCAGATTAGGGAAGTCTGTCCCAGACCAGTATAATTCCCTTCTTCATTGTGTATTCATTTCCCGGATTAAGACAAGAGAGGCCAACACCAGAGGGTGGCCAAATATTCTGCTAGCAAAGGTTAATACAGGAATCAGATACCCTGCCATTATCCCCTGCTAGCCTGACAGCACAGTAGCCAGCACCGTCTTTCCAGATATTCAGTCAGTGCCAAGTATCCAGATGTGTGTGACGGCACCATCACACATGCATGGATGTCTGTTTCAGTCACCATGCATGGGCAGCGGGTGGAGCTATGTTGGCAGCCCTGTCCATAAGGTAAATAAAAAAAAAGGCACTATTGCTGGAAAACCCACAACAATTGCTTATGGGGGACAGGAAGCAGGGCAATGGTGGGGTTGACTGAGGCACCTCTACCACAGATATCTGAGGCACCTCTACCACAGTGATGCAGTAATGGCACTACATTCCTCCCATCTGGGCAGAGCCTTTTCATTCATTCCACGTTGCAGAATTTGCATCTTCCTAAAGTCGCTTTGGTGGTCAAGGTGCCTCCTGAACAATATGGGATGTATGGTAAAGGGTTGATGGTCATTGAATAACTCAAAATTAAGATAACTGGAGGTCCACAGGAAAACTGTCCCATCTTGCTACTTGGACTCATCCTGCATTGTTCAGCAAGGTCCTCCTAACACCTTTCTCACACAAGTATGGGGTAGCATAGGGAACATTCAGGTTTATATTGTAGATGTCAGTCCTCTCCTATTAACAAAGCACAGGTAATGCTGTATCATCCACTCAGAAGAACACGTTGTGCACAACAACAGCTCATTTTCTATTAATAGCCAAGACCCAAGTTGCCTTTAACAATGGCCATCTAATCTAGCTATACTAATGCATTCTTGCACATCCCTAAATTACCTATTTCCCAGTCCATACTCATCAAATTATTAACTGTTCTATCCCTCCCTCATGACCACTGGTTTATCAAGAGCATTATGTTGGTTCATTAATTGCATCCATATTAATTTATATCTCATTATAAAGAAATCTAGGGATCATGATTTAATTCAAATGCATTTAAAATAGACTAAAGCAGCCATTAAACTCCAAAATATTCCACCAAATTAGCTACAGACAAAAATAAGGTGTTTTCTTAGAATAAACATATAGAAATATGTGGCTGGTAGATCTGGGCATTTATAATACAAGGTCTTATGAGTAGCGATAGAATAAATCATCTTTGATGAGTCACATCAGCTCCTGAAAGCCACTCCCATAAATCAGGGACTGTACAAAAATGCCATTTTACCCATTAGTTTTCTTGCATGCAAATCTCAGCTGCCTTATGTCATAGAATGAAAGAAGTATGCACATGGCAACAATGCAGGCAGCCTCTTGTCTAGGCAGTGACCATATCCAGATCTTCCCAATGGCAGCCACCTCTACCCTTAGGTGCCTTCAGATTGCTTGAGTCCCAGGGTGTTTTTCCACTGTCACTAGAAGTACCCATTAAGTATCCATTAATGACAGTGGAAGAACACTCTCAATGACCTGATTTTAAACAACTTTCAGAGTCAAAGAATTTGGTATCTCTAACCCACACATCATCCAGATGTAACTTATTTATTCCACTATATTTGGATATTCCAGAACAAAGCATGGATATTCTGGATGATATCCCAATTATTGCCTTAAACACATGTTAAGAGCATGCCTTCCTTGGTAAATATTTGTGTTATTGTCATTTAAAAGATACCAATACACAGCAGGCCAGAGAACGGATGAGGACATTTTCTTCTAGCACAAAGTGAATAATACTTGGGGCACTCCTGGAAGTTTAAAGACCACTATAAGATCATTGTATGCTGGAAATTTTACTGGAGAGGGGAGTTAAGATTAGAGTACAAGTCCAACCAACTGAGGCAAGATTTTGCATGTTGATTGATTCTGCTAAATGAAGGGCAAGAGCACCTTCCCCAGACCCCTGGGCAGGTGGTGCACTCCATGTGCCTCCTTCCTAACAGAGTTAACATCAAAGCATTGGAATCTTTGTTCCCCAGTTTCAAAGGCCCTTTCTACATTTACTTTGTAATCTGAATCAAGGAGCTTCACAGTCCACATTGTCTGTGTAGAATTAGTGGTAACCCCACTGGTCCATAATAGCACTGTCTGATCTGGAACAAGTATGGGACATCTACACATAGAACAGTACTAGGAAGATGGTGGATGTGGCATCGAGGAAGAACTGCTCTAATAGCAAAACTATCAAGTCCCTTCTAAACAATGGCCATGTGGACAGCAATGGTGAAGGCAACTTGCATCTGTGACAAAGGTGTCTTCACATTGCCTGTAAAGACACTTTGCATCTACTACCAGGAGGCAGCACCTGATTGAGGGGGACATGGGGCCGTCATATTGGGCTTGGGAGTGGCCGTTGCCAGTAGTTTACATCCACCGATACAAAACAGGACTTAGGTATCTGCACCGAATCTCTCCTTAGACAAGATCTGCTACCATCCAGCCCATTTAATTCCGATGCCTCTGCCTGCCGTTGATCCAGATTAAGGTATTCCAGATTCACTAATCCAGATTAGTGTAGAGCAGGTCAAAGTTTCTGGCTAGTCAAATTTTGGAAGATGCAGGTAGTGGCCCCTTCCATCAGCCATTTGGTGCATTTTCTAAAACTAGGACTAGGCAGAGAACAGGGAAGAGAGAACTTCAAGCAAGTTTGCACAATAACACCTGGGAGGCAAGAAGGTGGAAAATGCCATCAGAAGGTGTTTCCCACTCTGCATGACAAGCCACTCTGATGACATTTTCCGCCCTCCTGCATCACTGTGACAGCTCAGTGGTAGGGGATGCATATGATAATCAAGGACCCAATCTATATTTCTAAGAGATACAGAAGAACCTTTAAAAACATACATATACCCTATGGATGTGCACGAATATTCATAACATTTGTTATTTGTACAAATTCAGACATTTATATACAAATTGAATGTTACGACATTCATACATTGATATTTGGAACATTTGTACGAAGCTTCAGAACATTCATGAAATGGTCAGGTGCAGATTCAAAGTGGATTCAGGGCGGATTTGATGCTTTCAGAGTGGATATGTTACAGGATACGTATGCATTCATAACGGATATTTGTACAAATTCGTACGAATACATTTATATCAAATAGAATCTTACCACATTCAAAGGGGATCTATTCAAACAACTTCGGAGATTGCACCCCCTGTCCCCCCAAACACCTGGGGTGACAAGCAGACCCCTCATGGGTAGATCCAGATTTCCAAATGTTTCCATGGCAGGGAGGCTAGCACCCATTGCTACTGGGTGCTAGACCACCCATGGAAACACATTGGGTATTTCCCTTAATCCGGATCTACTAGATCCGGATTAAGGAATGTACCCATTCCTTAGATCCAGATCTTCTTAGATCTGGATTAAAGGAGCGCGGTGGAAAAACACTCTAAGTCGCCTCAGTGGTTTGCTAAATACATTGCTATGTAAGTTTGTTAGCATTTTCCTGGAAGTATCCAAGATTATTTTCATATTTATTTTAATAAGCTGCAGTGGGGGCGGGGGAGTAGCTAAGCAGCTTGGGTTGCTTCACTTAGAGTTAATTTTTACAGATATCACTTTTGAATGTTTATTCGCCCTTTATGTCATAAGGGACAGACTCAAACCCTGATCTGTTCTTTTATTTTGGAGTAATCTTGCTGATGTCGCTGAGCTAACTCCTCCACCAAGGTGTTACACATAATCAGACAGGTATCGCTAGAAAAGAGCCTTTAATGATCTGAGCTCTGCAACATTTTCTTTTTCTGAGGAGACAGACTTTCAACTCAACCCTGCAGAAAGCTACAAAATCTCTAATAAATGTTTAAAGTCAATTTTCTCTCTTCCTCCTTGCCTTGCCTTGGAAGTAGCAGACTTTGAAGTTCAGGAAAGAGAGTTTTATCACATCTTTAAAGCTGTTTGCAAATATGAAATCTTCCAGCAGAACACTC
Source organism: Aspidoscelis marmoratus (assembly GCA_014337955.1). Taxonomy (NCBI): domain Eukaryota; kingdom Metazoa; phylum Chordata; class Lepidosauria; order Squamata; family Teiidae; genus Aspidoscelis; species Aspidoscelis marmoratus. Next base: position 19,041,199 of record MTQE01000401.1, read on the forward strand.
TGTATTTGTTCCAGGCCAGGACCAAAGTTAACACACGATGTAGTATTTTACAAAAGTGAAACATGGGGATCAGCAACTGGATTAACATAATGCATGATTGTTTGGTTAAATCAGTGCCAAAAATGTAAAAAAAAAACCAAAAAACGGAGTCTGATCTTATTCAAGATCTCAATTTCCTTTGTTAACAAAATCAACCTGTTTCAAATGCTGCAATTCTTTCAAGCTTTTAAACAAATTTTGTACTGGGTCTTCAGCTGTAACCAAATTTGATTTAACTGAATAAACCAAGGAGTAGTTAGGTATCTGAATAAATGCACAATTGAGTGCCTTAGAAACAACTTTCCTGTTTGGTTACATATTTGATTATAGGAAATGGGGTCATGGGATTTGATCTGTCCCGCAAGCCCTTCACCTGGAGATTTAAGCCACCTCCCTTGTCCAGGGTCCAGAGGAAAACAAGGCTAAGCAATCATCCCCTTGCTCTCTTGAGTTTCCTTATGACTAAAATGAACTTAGCCCTAGGTAGCAGCGTTTGGTTTTCAAAACCCAAAGTAGTAAAAAAAAATCATATAAACCCCCAGAGTAAAAATCACAAAAGGATCTGGGTTGATAGAAGCTATTTACTTAATACTATGACTACAAAAGTAAAAATAAGAGTTTAAACTCTTTTCTTGTAACATAAAATAGGATATAGTCTTTAAAATGACCTAAATAGTCAAAGAAGAAAGTCCTTCTTCTTAAAATTGAGGAAAAGTTAAAAATTCACTAGACAAAGGTGGTACTTTACACCAGGATTTCCTATAATGACAGGAAATCTTTAAAGAAACTATTTCTTGAACCACAATACAACCTAATAGTGAGATTCTTAACAAGTTAACACTACTTAAGTTATTCAGCAGACATAAGAGGCCTTTATGCACTACATCTGAACGACTAAAGTGAACTAAGGCTAGGCCATGCCAGGACCCATTCCCCATTCACACCTAGGCAGGTAAGGAACATGTGGGCAAATGTTCCTACCTGCCTAGGTGCAAAAGGGGAATCCATCCCCTCGTGGTCTAGCCCAAAAAGGCTAGCATGGAGGCAGGATGCTCCTCTCAGGCCTGCCGCCATTGGGTTGAATTCGACCCAGGGGCAGGCAGGTCGGTTCCGTCCCTTCCCCAGTTCCTGCAGGCCTTAGGTGACCCAATTGGGTCATCTACAGCCTGCAGGAAAGCCCCCCCCCAGGCACACACCCCCGGGCATGGGCCAACCAGCTGAAGTCATTGTGCATCTGTGTGTGCCGCCAGCTTTGATTGGTCGGTTACCAGCTGGTAGCTGGCCAATCAGAGACGGCAGTGCATGCAGATGCATAACGATGCCAGGCTCACCACTTCAAACCCAGTGGTGACAAGTTAAGTTGCGTGCACGCACGTGCATCCCCACTAGACCCCAGCCCAGGGCAGAGCCCAGGCCAGTACCCAGGGGTGTTCCTGGGGCTGTAGGTGACCCAATCGGGTCACCTAGAGCCCGCAGAGGCCAAAGATCCATCCCAGTGTACCGGCAGCTGGGGTAGCCTGGATTGGGCTGCCCCAGCTGCCAGGGACCCCTAGGTGCCTACCTTGTTGTGGTGGTCATGCACGTGCCACTCCTTGTGGTACACTGGGCCCACATGCTGTAAGCGCCTCCATTCTGAAGCACTGACAGCTTGGGCTGGGTCTACCAATAGCGGCAGCCAGGGTCGGGCCCCGCAGCCGTTCCAGAGGAAGAGAGTGAATGCTCTCTCTCCGGAACGACTGTGGGACAGCCCGGGATGGCCGGAAACACCCTGGCTGGTTGCTGAGTGTGAAGTCGTGCTCTACACCCGGAATGCGAGTGGGCACCCTGGGATGGAACCGCCGGCCCAGCTATGCGTATGCTCTGTCCCAGGGCATCCTCCACGTGTTCCTCAAGCCATCTGCCACCTGGGGTCTGCTGAACTTTCTTAGTTTTATTGCTGTTCACAGAAAGTCATCCATCCTGCTGTGGCATCTAGTTTGTGGAATGGTCTCTCCCCTTATTAAGTTTCCCGTGTTTGCTTAAAATACAGATCATGTTTCCATTGAGGCCTTGTCCCATCCTGCAGATAAATATTTAGCACTACATGATGGCAAGCTGCTTTCAGCATTTATGGATCTAAAGGCTTCCTTTGACTCAATTCCAAGGGAGAAGCCCTGGAAGGAATTTCAAATAAAAGATTGACTACACAGATTAGAGTTCTGTATCAGAATTCAATAATGAAAATCAGGTCTAGGAATGATGGCTTGTTGATAAGAAATATTCATATGTGCAAGGGGGCTGGCAGGGCTGTATTCTAGCTCCTACTCTTTTCAGTGTTTATTTAAATGTTTTAATCAGTTACCTTCAACAGCAGGTAGGTTGTGTTTTCTATTCCTTAACCACCTTCCACATCCTGAAGACCAGAGAATTAGCATCCTTCTTAATGCTGCTGCCCTGATTTCTTGCTTGAGATTAGGCTTGAAAAGATTGCTATGAGCTTTTGTAAATTGCTGCAGTGGCAATCAACTTCAGATAAACTTTAATAAATACAAAGTTTTAGTATTCGAAAAAGGATTTCTCACACACATCCAGAGAGTAGATTATAACATACTTGAGCAAGAAACAAAAACCTATTCTCACCTTGGAATCACTTTCAGTACAGTAACTCATTGGCTTGAAAGTATCATAGGACATTGATGGCTTGTGTGTGTTAAAATCTTATTCCAGTTTGGAAAAATCTCATTTATAATATGTTCCATCACTTAAAGAAATCTCATTTCTCTTTCAGTTATATTCCCAAGACTAACATATTGGGAACCTTTCTTTTAAAATATAACACGGAGGAGGAAGAGAAGTTGGCTTTTATGCCTGCTTTTCTCATCCTTAAGGGGACTCAAAGCAGCTGACAAACCTTCTGTTCTTCTCCTCACAAAAGACACTCTGTGAGGTAGCTTGGACTGTGAGAGCTCAGAAAGAAAACTGTGATTAGCCCAAGGTCGTCCAGCTGGCTTTGTGTAGGAGTGTGGAATCAAACCAGGAGACTACACTCTCACTGCAAGACCAAACTGCTATATCTTCTACAGGAAGAAAATGCTCAGAAGACACACAGAGTTGTTCTATTTCTTGCTGGGACGGCATCCCTTAGAAAAATATTTACAGAACAAAGAACATGGTAACATAGTGATATATACAGGGGATGGGGACGCCTTTTGCTCTACTAATTTCTGTTTCTAAAAATGCAAAAGGATTAATGTTTGAACTGGCAGAAGACACGTGTTAATTTCTAGTACAAATCTCTTACCAACAAACTTAGGGCCTTTTTGCACTCATGTGTGATTTAGAATGGAAGCTCTCCATTCTTTGGGGCTTTTGGGCCCCATTGGTCCACATGTTAGTGAGTCCCCATCTGCTGCTGCTATGCTCTGCAAATGACACAGATGAAGGCTAAACAGATCTACTAGTGGACCAGAGAACAGGTGTGCAGAAGACATGCTTCCATGTTCAGAACTACTGGGGGACCCATTTCTGCAGTGCACCAAAGTGTACCCTTGAAATGGGTCTCCCAGTGGGGTCAAGGTTTTAACAAAACATTCCTAGTTCTTCGGAGTCCTCAGGGGCTGTGATGTGGAGTAGTTTGGACAAGCAATGTTGTGTAGACAGTTCTGTTCTAGACCTACTGGTTCAGATAGTGGGGAAGCCTTCACTCACATAGATTTATCTGTGAATTGTTTACTTCATGTGGAGCAGAACTATCTCATTCACCATTAGCCAACGAGTGATGAACATGTCCATCCAAGGTTCTTGTTCCTAATAAGTACTCATGTTCATCATCAATATTTGGAGTAGTGTTTACCAACACCTACAGAACAGCATCACATCTTTACACACTGAGAGACTGTAATTCGAGGACACCCTTTAGAAAAGTCAGACTTGAATATCCTTTGTAGGCAGATGCAAGGAGACTCCATTCTGTTACAGATTTTGCCTCTGCATGAATGAACCAAAGTCAATAGAACATGTTGTCTTAAGATGCCCTTTCTACAGCAGCTGCTGAGAGGAATTAATTCTGCCTTTAATCAAACATCTCCGAGACAGATCTAATACAGATAATATAAAAAAAAAAACTAGAAGGGACCAACCTTATAGTAACCTTTGGAACTGCCAGTTTTTAGCTATCACTTTCAAAATCAAGGGGCTCCTCAATATGACCATTTTTATAGTTTTAAACATGTAACATTTTAATCAGTGTTTTTTAACCACACCAAAGACACCATGCTGTTCTAGTTATATTTTTACCTTTGTTGTGTGCTTTGTATTACAAGTTGGTTCAAAAATATAATGATCAATTTATAAATTGACTTGAAAAGGATGTGATAATGTGACAGGTTTACTTAAAAGCCAGATTATCATTATATGTGCAAATGCTCCAATACCACCATACTACTTTGCCACCACCTCTAGGGCCTAGTCTAGTTTGGGCCAGAAGACAGTGGCAAAATGATATAGCCTGCATCCAGGCATCAAGCAATGTCTGGATGCAGCTATGGATATGCCATGCAGTTCACTGAATGTACTTTCACCTTTTACTTATTCAAAAAATTTCTATCTCCCCTTCACATGAGGGTCTCAGAGCTGCTCACAATTAAAAGCAGTAAAATGTTAGTAATGAAATACAATTTCAAAACAGGCTATCCTGGAAATAGTTTTCCCTCTCTTAGAATTCTAGAACTCACGACCATGCATCCAAAACCTGAACCATTTGGACTGAATTACTCCACCTATAAACTGTGTGGATGGAAGGTGCGAGAAAAGAAACCTGAGCATAAATGCCAGGTTATGTCAGGCATCTTGCCAAAGTTAAATGCAAACTCATTTCAATAGTATTTGGCTTTAATATATCATTTTACATACTCCAAGAAGCATTTATTCCAACCAAACATATTTGGTGAATTACTTGGCTCACTAAAAACAAAAACACAAAACCCCATTTATTTACCTGACCCTTAGAATAAGCTTGATTCTTTTGCTGATGAAGTACAGTAGGTATACTGTACATTTAGATTTGCACATTTAGATTTATAATTTTTTAGTTCTTGGTATGTAGTAAGTGGCTAAGTTGCTTTAATGCAGTGAGGGGATTACTCATTTTAATTCTTTTACCATTCACCCTCCTCTTGGGTGAAACGCAGGCTAGAAATCCAGAAAATAAACCAAATCAAGGAAAACTGAACTGATTGTACTGAAGAAAGCTCTTTTGTTTCCTGGAACTGAAATAATACTGCAATTCTTGGGAAACATCTGATTCACAGCCTTCAACCTCACGGCTGGGAATGGGCATGCATGCTTTTACAAAAACGCTTTCTTTTTTTCTTGTAAATCACTTATCCTAATGGAATGCTGCATATCAATGTTTTTAAATTGTGTGTGTTGATCCTGAACTTCAGAAACAGGAATGACTACTAGCCTTGATAGCTGACTTCCAATCATCTTCAGCCTTGGTAGGTTAGTCTAATGTGGGCCTCTGGTCCAAAATACACTTATTCCCCCACATAATGCTGTGGCTGCTATCGTCACTTAGGGACACCCACACCTAAGTTTTAATCCAGCTTCAGTCCACTTTCAGAGCGAGAGCATACTGGCAACGTGGCAAGCTGTTTTCATTTGCAATTATCTAACCCAGGAAAATCGAATTTGGGATAAGCTAATGTGGAATGAAAATGTCTAGCGACATTGCTCTGACTCCGACAGTGGGATGAAGCTAGATTAAAATTTAGGTGTGGATCGGCCCATAGAGAAACCCAATTGTTAGGGCACTCTACCCTTGTTTGTAAATGAAGCAATGGGAGGAGGAGGCTGTCTTCCAGTGTGAGTCAGTGGCATTGCAGAGAACAAATCGCATAGCTGCATAGTTGCCATTTACCAGCCATGTAAGAGAAGATCCATGGAATGCAAAACTGTTACATGAAGAAGAGTTGGCTTTTCTACCCCACTTTTCTCACCCATTTAAGAGCACTGAAAGCAGGTGACAAAGCTTTCTGTTCTCCCCTCCACAGTCACCCTGTGAGGTAGGTGGGGCTGTGAGGGCTCAGAAGAGAGCTGTGACTAGCCCACGGTCACCCAGCTGGCTTCATAGGGGAGGGCGGAATCAAACCTGGTATTCCCAGATAAGGGTCTGGCTCTCTAACCATGAGACCAAACTGAGAACCCATTGCACGTGAAGGGCACTAGGGTGGGCAGTTTTGATCAGAATGACCCAGCTTATTTAACTCAGCACACATGTTTCTAATCAATCTACCCTTCAAGAGGAAGGTAACATCAGAAGCTCCAGAGATTACAGGTGCGCTCCTGAGAAAGCCCCAAAGCGTTTCCCCCACTGCCTTCTTAAAGAGCGCTGCCAGGGACTGAAAGGCCGTGTTCCCATTATAAGCTTATTTCAGTTTCAAAACAGTTTCAATCCTCGCACTTCCCACGTCAGGTTGGCTTAACACGCTTTCCACGTGTTAAATCGCCCAAAGCATTGTAAATGTTAATCTTCATTTCAACAGGTCTCACTCCGGTTTGTCCGCTTGAAACGTTTTACATTTTTTACTGTGGGAATGGTACCATGTTAAGGGATGAGAATGCGTGTGTAGGGTTTCCCTCCCCCAATAGCTTGCTTCCAAAGATAGTGATTTTACTGTAAAAATCTACTCCTTAAAGCAGCCACTACACTGTAGCAATATATCCACTTCACATCTGATAACAATGTTGCAATTTTGTGAAAGTTCTGACCTTTAAAAAAGGGAAAGGAAAAGAAAGCAGCTGCAGGTTCTGTTTTTAAGGCTGTGACTGTGGAGTGAGCGGGCAAAGGGGGCTATAGTTGCCGCTGCTGCTGTGTACCCTGGGCAATGGGGAGAGGAGGGGAAAGAATCGCTGGCTGCCCGCTGCCGTTTTTCCTCCATCCAGGCAAGCAGCAGCCACCCAGCCACCCAGCTAGGCTCCGTGAAGGGGTCCCTTATAGGTGGTGCGTTCACGCCAGGAGGAAGAGGGCAGGGCAGCCCTAAAAAGCGGCTTTTTAAAAGTAGCCACTTGAGTCCCCCCTTGAGTCACGTACACCACATACAATCCTCAGAATCCGGATTGAATGTGATTAAGTTAAAGGTAATGGAATCAGGCAAATTCGCATTTGCATCCGGTTCTATTATTTCGGTTTAGGGAAACCGAATTAAGCTTATAATGGGAACCGGGCCAAACAGCACCTTTCCCACATGCTAAGCAGACACACTCCCCCCTCCCATGCTAGAGTCTCTTTAAACAGGAAAGTAAAAAAAGAGAGCAGAAAACATTATTTTTTCTTGTTTCTGCTCAAAACCAGCTCTGAAGATCTTAGGACTTGACTCCAGCTTCCCCTTTAACTAATGGCTACCATCAAAATTCTGTTGTAAAAGTTATTTCTTATTTATGTCCTCGTTTCACTCCTGGGTCACCTCAGTCCCTCAGTTCTGCTTCTAGCGGGACTGGCTGGAGCCACATTTTGAGGATAAATGTCCTCTGTCATGCTTGCAAATGAATGAGCCGCTCTAACTTGAGCCTGGGGGGGGAGGCAAAATGGGTTGAAGACAGAAAGTTGAGGTGCTTCCCCACCTGTTTGAACTTTATGGATTAAAAACAAAAAAAAAGATTAATTTTAATATGAAACTTCCCCCTCCCCAAAAAAAAAAAAATGTTTTCCCTCCCAGTCAACAAATGCCTGGAATCAACCTTGTTGGACATCTCCCAGGTGGAAAGACTGCTGGTCCCAACACATCCGCTGCCAGACAGCCTAAAATTAAGAAAAATTATTTTAAAAAAAAAAAAATCCACTCCCCCACCCCCCACCCCCTCGACTTTACCGAGGCCAGGGGTAGCCTCTCAGGATCAAAGAGCAGGCGGAATCTCGCTCCAGAGACCGAAGGGCTCCCGAGGATGGAGCCAGTGAACACGGCTTGGGACTCCAACGAGACAGGAGAGACCCCCGAGTCCTCTAAGGCCGGCCCTGGTCGCTGTACCCAAGTGCGTCTCCCCTTCTCCCACTCGGCCACCCTTAACCCAAAGTTCCTTGCTGAGACGCCCCACCATCCAACCCCCTTCCTCCGGCTCTTTCCCTTGGAGTTTCCCCAATGGCGGTGGCGACGACTCGCCCTCCCCCCTCCCCCTCTACTATCTCCCCCGAGTGAGTCCCGACTCCCGCCACAGCTGCAAGCGGGGGCTCTCCCGCGAGGGAGGGGGCGAGGGATGCTCTGGCTCGCCGGCGCGCCAGGCGGGCTGCGTGTGCGCCCGGGGTTGCTCGGCGCCTCTTCTTGGCGCTTCCCCCCCCCCCAGCGGCTGGGAAAGGAAAACAATGGTCCCGCTGCCTGGTGCCCCCCCGCCCCGCCCCGCCCCCCGGTGACTACCAATGTACACATAACGTGCCAGCTTGCCTGCCAGGCGTGGTGAGGCGGCTATTTTTAGAAAAGCCTGCAATATTTAACCCCCCTCTCCCCTCCCCTCCCCTCGCACAGCGTTCAAGTGGAAGCGCCGGGCAGGGAAAGCGAGCCAACGGAGGCACCGACCGCGGCGACTCCCCCCCACCCCGCCCGTGCCTGCTGCTGCTGCTCCTCCTCCGTCCTCCTCCTCCTCCTCCAGCGGAGCAGCCCCGGCGGCCGGCCCAGCAGGAAC
>MTQE01000401.1:19066173-19080900 GCA_014337955.1 Aspidoscelis marmoratus
TCAACAACATGGATAAGCGACAGAACTTTTGTCAGGCACTGTACAACTGTTTTTTGTAACAGGAAGGCTTTTGTGTCTGTATCTGCTTTCTTCAGAAGAAATTAAATCAGTTGGTATTTCTAGGATGGAAATAACTGCTAAATATTCCCCATGCTGGCATTCTGTTTGTCCAACATCTGGGTGACTGATGATTGATTCTGAACCCACCCACAGAAATGATTACCAGATGGCCGAAAAAAAGCTCTAAACTCCCAAACCATTAGTTGCTGTGCAGAAAAGGAATTTTGGCAGGTAGCCGACATTACAGACGGCACTTTCTGTAAATTCCTCCTCCTTCAATGAAAGGCTTCTCTCTTTTCACCTGGCCAGCCTGTCCACACAAACAAAAAAGTGCACTTGCACACCATACAAAGTATATATAAATTTTACACAAACGTGTCATCTCTTTTTCAAGTACATCCCATCTCATAAAGCACTGACAGTTTACTAAGCTAGGAATGTTTAGCCTGCAGAAAAGAAGACTGAGAGGAGACATGACGGTGGTCTTCAGGTATCTGAAGGGCTGCCAGAGTGCAGAGGGATCACCACTATTCTCACTTGCACACGGTGGGAGGATTGGAAACAATGGTATGAAACTTCAAGGGAGTCAATACAGATTAGATATTAGCAAAAATTTCCTGACAGTGAGGGCCAGTCAGTTAGTGGAAAAGCTGCCAAGGGAAGTAGTGAGTTCTCCGTCACTGGAGGTCTTCAAGCGGAGGCTGGACCTAGATCTGTCTGGGATGATTTAGGAAATCTTGCTTTGAGCAGGGGGTTGGACTTGATGACCCTAGAGGTTCCTTCCAACTCTATAATTCTATTATTATACCCATCAAAATGAGTTCTGGAATACTGGTAGTACCAATATTTGTTATTTAAAAAAAAGAAACAGATTTATACATGTAATGGGGGGGAAAATCAACCTTCTCCGAGTACTGTTTTGTGCTTGTTTCCTTAGCTGCTGGGTATACTAACATCAGTATTGAAATTATCACAGCTAGACATAGCTATTAACACTTTTGTGAGGAAGCTGAGAACCAAGTTCACACCTGAACTTTCTAGTGTTTATTTGAAGCCTTTTGCATCCAACCTAACTAATCAGGCTCAGGAGGTGTTCTCATAGATTTTTACAAGAGTAAGAGAAGCAAGTCAAGCTGTTAAATCATTATTGTTTTGGTTGCATTACAGTAGCACCTACAAACCCTAGTGAGCAAAGCAATGAAGACAGATAGCAAAAGAGAGAGAGCTTGACCTTGACCTGAACAGGAGAAGAAATACACAATTCTCATTCATTGCCTAGCACATGGTTTTTTAGCTCATGAAGAAGCCATTGCTTGTGTTTTTTTGCTTAACAGGCAGAGGTTTGCCATTATTATTTTTTTATTATTTTATTATGGAAATATGGTGGGATAGAAATATAAAGAAATATAAAAGAAATAACATTAGCTTTGCTATCCATGCCCAACCCAGCATGCTCCCATTTCCAGAGTCCACACAAAGCAGCCTTGGATGCTGGTCTGTGTTATCAGTGCAAGTGAGAAACTATGCAATTTGTGGATGATAAAGAGGGGGTTTTTTTGCACCTCACCTGTTTTTAATTCCTGCAGATAAACTATACATGGCATTGCTTTGATTTCTTTTCTTAAAATTTTAGAAATTATTTATATTGATCAAATACTACAAGTATCTCAAATACAACGCTGTGTTATGAAGAGTATTGATAAGGGCTTTAAAGATCAGCATAAAGTGTTAAATACAGTGCTGCCAGTAATGAGGAGATTTGCATCTCCCGGGCTGGTGCAAGAGAAGTAGAACTCCCTCAAGGGAAAAATTCTGTTAACTAAACCCTGGCAGATACGTTGGAAAATTCAAGAGAATAATTACAAGATCTAAGTATAATCTATAGTCACGTGGTCTTTGTAACTAAAAGCCCTGCCTTGTACAAGAAGATAATGTGCACTATGTTACAATGGGAGAAAATATTAAATAGATCCAGCAGATACTTTGGTTTTCTTCCTAAACTACTGTAAGTGCTTAGTGCCCAACAGCTCAAAATCTTGCATTCTGCTATATAAGCTCATTCAATGTGTCAAGCAAGTGTAATGTTTTGGGAAGAGATTTGAGTTTGGACCCCGGAAACCTGGGTCCTTCCAGCACTTGGCCTTATTCTGGAATATATCTTGGGATAGCAGTCTTCTGGCCATGAGCTAGTGTAGACTTTGACAGGCCTCACTTGGGGCCTGCTATAGTCTACACTAGCATGCAGATAGCAGATCCCTATTCTGGGATATATTCCAGAATAAGGCCAAGTGCAGAAAGGAGCCAGGGCCAGTAACCACCTCTTTGGTTAAATTTCTACCTTATAGGATTATTATGTGCATAAAAGGATGAGGATTATGTTGTTGCCTTAATATCAGAGTACAAAGGAACTGAGCACATAAGTAAACGAAAGCAGAGTTTATTGCGTGGAAAGGCTAGTTGACAGAAATAGAATAAATTTTTAACCAGAAGTTCCTGCTGTAAACGTGTCTCCTTTAATCTATTTGGCATCCTAGTTTTGAAACAGATAGTAGGCCTTACTTCTTGTGCTTTTGAGAGGGGGTGGGGATGTTTTTAAAAAAGAAGCTCTCCCTTCTTATAAGTAAAGTTCTCCTTTTGCTGTAGTCAAAGGGTGTCTGCATGCAATGAACAAATGGTTGCAAATTTAATCCACGTATTCATAACCAAGGGGTAATTTATAAGTAAAAAGCTTCAGTCTTGCTGCAAAGGAGGTTATTTTGTTTCTCATGTTAGTGAAATAAAAATGTAGCCCTCTGTGGATGGTTGAGGGTCTGCACCACTGGAAAGAAGCTTGGGAGACCAGTAGTATCTTTATATCACAGCTTAAAAATGCAGCGGCTTTCACCTCCTGTAGAAAAAGGGAAAATGCAGTAGTGGAGTTCTACCCAGCTGCTACACCAATGGCCCTCACTGGCACCACTTGTCTGTGGGGTTTAGCAACCTTCTTGTTCTGGTTTTAAAAATGCAGCCTCCCTACCATTAAAATAACTGATGCTCCCATACACCCTCCAAATCCCAGGGACCCATTTGTCTGCAATTTACTGTGCTTTTGTTCTACTTCCTTTTAGAGCATTGTTTTGCTTTTCTATGAAGAATGTATAAAAAATCTTGAACGAAGATATGTACGTTGTAGATCCTCCTAAGAGTTAGTATATAACCTGATACAGGTGAAAAGAAATTCCAGTTCCTATTTGCTGAGCAAAATTTAGAATACAGTAGAAAGCTTTGTGAAATACAGTAACTGAGAGACATTGACAGTCTCACCCAGCCAATGAAAGCAAGAAGGAAGGATCTTCTTCTACATCAGTCCCATAAATGTTCCTGTTTCTTAGGTTATGATCATGTTTGGCCTTATATGCATGCCAATAAGTCATCACAGATAACATGCCAGTGCAATCAGCAACATTATAAAGTACAGCTCTGGTTTTTCCTTGGGGAGGGCTTCCCTCATTCTCACAACCTGGCTAAGATCCCTAGTTAGTGAACTAGTATCCAATAGAAAGTGTACATGCTGTATTCACACTTAAATTTTAATTCAACTTCAGTCCACTTTTAAAATTCTAGAGCATATCAGAAAAGTGATTAGTCATTTTCTCTCCACGTTGTCTAATCCGAAGGTAAGTTTTCTGAGTAAGGGAATGCCAAAAGGAAACTGTTTGTCACTTTGTTGATGTATTCTCTCACTCTGAAAATGGACTGAAGCCAGATTAAAACCTAGATATGAACACAACCAATATTTACATAACCAAGGCAAAAGATGAAATTGCAGCAACTCTTTTTTTCAAATGATTCTCTGTATGGACAACAAAGGCCCTTTCTGCACTGGGACTAATTCCAAATTACATTCCACAATCGGAGCCTGCTATCAGCATGCTGGTGCAGATTATAGCAGGCCCCTACTCCAGAGTATAATCCAGGATAAGATTCAGCACAGGAAGGACCAAGGCCCGTCCTATAATTACTATCTGAACCAAAGCAATGCAATCTAGTTGAAACTGGAGCTCTCTTTTATTCAGCATGTCAGGTTTCCTGCATCTCATGCTTGGCATCTGGCTAAAGCAGATGCGAAGAATTGTATTTCAAGGTCAAAACAGTGGTGCAGAAAGTCAGAACAGTTTGACACAGTTTAAGATTAGCCTCATCTGAGGACACGTCTAGGGCATGGAAGTCATTCCTCAGGGCTCTGAGCTCTCTCATTCAGTCACAGCTTCTGCCAAGGAAAGGAGCACATTGATGATGAGATTCTGTTCCCTGGCCAACTTGACTTTTAACGCTATTGCTGCATTTGCTGCATTTAATGACTACTACTGCTAACAGCAACAAAACTGAATATGTTTCTAAAGCCTAGAACTGAGGGAAGAAATTATTCCACTTATTATGCTCTATTACAAAGCCAGCTCTTTTGAAAGATGTAGCCATAAAGAATATGGTTTGGCTACCTGTATTTCAGCAAAACAAGATGCAATAAGTCTGCCCAAAGCAAGAAGGATTTTTTTTCAGATCAGTCCTCTTTCTGAAGGCAGATTCACCATGCTCTCAATATGGCACTGATATTTCCTCAGCAACATATTGCATGCATTTTAGAGCAGTCTCCAGATATAAGCATAATTAAGTATGTGAGGGCTAAGATGGAAAAAGTCCACAGACCTTGAAACACATTATTAATGCAGAGAGTTAAGTTTAAGGGCTTTAACTGGTTAAATTTAAGTACAAAGAAACCAAACTTGATTGCATAACATTTTTTAATTTGGTTTCATTAAACACAAATGTCTTAGAATTACTTGTGTTCTGGTCTTAATATTTTCTTTTGTCTAGCACAACTGCTCTTAAATAGACTGAAATAATATATTCGGGTATCATGAGTCATGAATATGTATGTGTTTATAATCATGATACATTATTTGAAGCTTTTGCTGTAATGTGTTTATTAGGTTTTTGGAGTACTTTTTTTGGATAAACACAGTTGGCACTGTCCCCAATTCATAGAACAGTGTAAGGCATTTTTAGTCTTTTTAAGTGTTTTCTGGGTTTAAATATATTGCTTTTTGTTGTTGTTGTTGTTGTTGTTCCTGTAGAGATGATTGACATAAGATGGGCTATAAATTCAAATAAATACTGCATGCCTGGCATATCAGAGGTTTTGGAACCCAGTTGTTTTAATTGTATACAAAGCTTAGAAGATAAAGTCAAGTTCAGTTTCCTAATTGAGGGTTTGACTTAATGGAGACATCTAGGGAGTCTTCTCAGTAACTTATGTAAAGTAAATGTTAAGGCATATAGGCACTAAACTGAACTGTGTCAGGAGATCCAGACAGAAATCCAGACATCCCAGAATCACCCAGTCAGTTTCATGCCTGAACATCATTTGCAGTGGAATATCACTTGTCTAAAGCCACTGTCCCACTATTGCCCTACAAACAATCTCACCGTTCTTATTCAGGCAATTGCTATTTGCTGAGGAGCAAAAAGAGCAAAGTGAATATGCAGATAATGGTCAGCACCCTGGACAGCTCCTTACCCTGGCTCTTCGGGATCTCCCATCTCTTCCTCCCCCCCCCAAAAAAAAATAGAGAACAAAATATTACTTAGGCAAAATGCAAATTTGCTGCACACTGAAGAGTATGCAGATCTGATTGGTTGCTGCAGATATGCTGGCATTTGAAGGGCTAACTACCATAAAGTACAAAGAGGCAAATACAAATTTGTAATCAGGAAAGCTTAGGGTTGTCACCCAGTCCCCAGCTTCTCCCCAGAAGTAGACAGTGGTAATCATGGGTCAGAGTGCAAGGCAGATAAAAGAAAGCAGCACAAGTAACCAGAACAGAATGAACAGTAGGGGGAGCCACTGTGAAGGATGCAATTATATTGACAAATGGAGAGACTATCAGCACAGTTTGAAGTGTAGGAATGATCCACTTGGCAGAATGGGGCTGGAATGAAGCCACCTTACAAAAGGACCATGACCTTTTAGGAGAAACTGTGGAAGCCAAAACTAAAGAGTAGAAACAAATACCACATTGCATTATGATCCTAGGATGCACACTAGGAACTCCTGGCATTTTTCCTTTTCTTTTTAAAGCCATCTTCATAGAAAGATCCAAATTGGAGGACAGCCGTAGTGAGGAAGGAGTGGGCATGTGTGTCTATATTTTCCTCTGTAATAGAACAGCAAGTTGGAGCATTTTCAGCCAACAAGGTGATTTGTGGAAGATGGATTAACATTCTCTCCATCTCAGAACATTTAGCCCAGTCATTTGTAGAGTTCATTTGAGCTTTTTTGAAGGCCATACAGATACGTCCTGATTCTTGGACTCAGCTTTCAGGACAGTTAAGGTATTGTTTTGATACCACAGAAAAGACATCATTAATCTCTAACTCCCAGGCGTTTGTGGTGAGAGAACTCACTCTTTATAAGTCCATATGCATTAAATTGCCAGTCCATGAGTCCTTTCTCATTATTATGCAGCTTTCAGTTTATTCCAAAATATCCAATGGGTAGAAGACAGTCCTTTCTTCATCTGAACAACCCACTCACCTCCATCTGGATCACCCTGATTACAGATATCTTGTATCTTCTGTAGTTTGGCTCCTCATAGATGGCTGAAGCACAGATTCTGGAGGGAGAAGAATATTTTGGAGAGTAATGAGATGCTGGCCTTGGGGAATTATTGCTAAGCAGAAATACATATGACATACCTTCCAAGCATCTGCTATACTCGGTACCTGTTATTGTAGCAGCAGCAAATGCAGTATTAAAGATGTTTCTTCCCAGGATTCCCAGAAGCCCAGAAGTGACACTAAATAAGAAGGAGTGTGAGTCAATGCTCTCTGTGTACTTTTCTAGGGTATATGGTGCCTCTGAAATGTACTGTCTGACTGAGGAAACCTTGTGTTAGTCCCCTGAAGGAATACTATCTGGAGACACACAAAAGGTAGGTCTAATACCCTTTTCCTTCCAAATTGCTAAAGTTAATCTTCTTAAGCAATGACAGGCAAAATATTTTCCTCATCTCTTTCTTTTCTCCTACTGAAACTGCAAAGTAATGGCCTATATTCCACATGAGCATTCTCCAAGAAATTCAGTAGACATAGAGATCCTTTCTGCACTGGGCCTTATTCTGAAATCTACTCCTGCCATCTGCTTTTTACTGAAGACTATGGCAGGCCCTGAGCAGGATCTACCATTATCTATACCAGCATGTGGATGGCAGGCTCCCATTCTGGAATATAAATCAGAGTAAGACCCAGTATAGAAAAGAGCTATAAAACCATGTAAGCAAGGAGTTTATTAGTTTTATATTTGACATCTTCTAAAAACTGTTTATGTGCTTAAACTTTTTCAGGTTCATAATTACACCAACAGTTTTATTTGAAAAGATGGTTATCATAATTCAGGTTCATTTATGTGATATGATTATGAATTTTGATGCTGTTTTATTCTAGCGGCTTCTTGTTGCAAACTATTGTATGTGCACGAAGTATTTGAGATAGTATTCGGCAGGTGTTCCTTGCAAACTGGTTTCAGGCAGGCAGCATGCAACACGGTAAAAAAGATAGGAATTTCAAAGCCAGCAAAGCAGCCCAAAGATAAAATCTCAGAAAACTCACACAGCTTTATTCTTTCTATCTTCTCCATGACTGCAATCACCAAGAAAAATGCCGCTAACATTCTGAAGAGATATTAAGAAGACCAGCTGTCTAACCAGAGTCCTTTATAGTCCCGAGGGATGTTTTCTTTGATGTTCACATCATTAATTATCACATAAAATTAAATGCCTTAATGGTTGTGCAGAGTCAGTGGCCTTTTGCAAAACTTAGCATTCCTTTATTGAGTTGATGAACTCGTTCTGTTTTGAAAATGGTACTACGTCCTCTCTTTGGGGAAAGGAGGATCCCAGAAACTGAGAAGTAGCCACCTTCCACAAAATTTCTTGTTGCCAGCAAAGAGAACCCTCATTATTGTGCTTCTTTAGGATAAATCAAGAAACCCCGAATAACTATACAGTCCCAAACACAAGGGAACATTCCTCAAGTAATCAGAGTATACATACCAACTCTGGATTCTAATTAAGAAACATTTATTAAAAACCAGAGATAAGAAACAAACAAGCAAGTGGCAGAGGAAAGAACAAGATAGTATTCTCTAAACAACTTTACTGTAATGAGCTCAGAGAACTGTCAAACTTAACTTGTGAGATACGAACGTCCTTCAGGGTTTGGGTGATGAGTAGCAACCTCCACCTTTATTCCAATTACTGGCACAGAATCCTGCAAGTCGTAGTCCAGGAACATCTGGAGGGCTGTAGTTTGAGACAGATGTTATAGAGGAGAACTAGAAGGGGAAGTCAATGACAAGAGACAATCTCTGATCAGAACTACTTGAAGAAGTTTGAGATAGGGAAGCCTGATACTAGAAGAAGGAGTGGTACCCAGTTGTTCAGCTTAGAAAGAGATAAGGGATGTGTGGGAATTCAAGGACATGGAATAGTTCCTATCTTGTATTGGTAGATAGGAATCAATTTTTAAAAGTTTCATCCGTTACATGACAAGTGAGAATTCTTTCTACTGACATTTTCAGAACTGAGATGGGATTTTTAAAGATGCAAAGACTCTTTTCCTAATTTTCTTTTCCATCATGATTACAGGTGTTCTTTATATAGCACAAGTATATTAAAGCATGATTTTGCTTTTACACAGTCAGTGGATTGTGATTTTTGATACCTGAAAACTTTTAGAATCGCATTAAACAAAACTGTGATATGCTGTACACTCTATATCTGGTAATTCACTATGGCACAAAAAGAAGAAAAATGGGACAGAGCAGCATGTCCAAAGAAAAGTGACCCAGTGCTGTTTTGCAGTACAGGCTGGATTTCTTTGAAAAAGCCAAGGTGTTTCTGCTACGATCCAAAGGGCGAATGGGAGGAAATGGGGAGGATTTAATAGGACAAAAGTTTTGTTGTAAGACAGTCTAATGATGTACCCTGTCCCAAGAGACACAGTAGTTTAGAACCAAAGTCCACATGACACAAAATGAGCTTCTAAAGCTGTCCTTACTGAAGATGTGTGGTGGTGACCCCATCCTCACCTAGCTGCCCCTCCCCAATAGTTTCTGAAGATCCATCTTATCTGTAGGAACTGGAAAAGCCTACCAAACCTTTAGTATATAGTGCTAGATAGATCCAGACTCTATTTGATGGATCACTTACCTCAATAGCACCTGCATATCAGAGGGGAAGACACAAAATGCCCCCCCCAATTGTGTGGTATGGGAGTTCAGACCTGGACCACAGAAAATTAGCTTCATAGCCTCCTTATGACTGCACCCTAAATAAGCTGCCTGTTGCTATTTGAGGGGGGGGATCACTGTAAGGGGTTCCAATCCAGATGAGAAGTCCACACTAGTTTTTCAGGTCACCCCTTCTAGGGAAAATTGTAACTAGAAAGGAGGACTTTTGGGAGGAAACAGCATAGTCCCTACACACCAGTACTTTTCATTCAAAATAAAGGCAGCACTATTTAGCGCACATTGTCAAAGCCACAAGAGATATTAAACAAGGGATAGGTGAGTTACTTATGTGTTTGTAGGCCTGTAACTGTTACCATACCCTTTGTCTCTATATTCCAAACATGAGGAATTTGAATGATGTTTTCTTAGTCCATCAAGACAGAGGGTGCCTTCTTGAAACCTACAACTTGCAGTTGTTTGGATTTTGGCCATCTCCATGGCCAGTAACCAATGGAGGAGGCAGCTAGTGTCTAGGATATTTGGGGGAACCATTGGCTGACATCTTGACTGTCAATGTAAACAGTCCCAAAGGAGGGAAATCCTTTAAAGTTTAATTGATAAGCAAGGCAGGCAATACTAAAAAGAAAGTAACTTCTAGCAAAGTACAACTTCTCTCTAGCCACCTAATTACTCTGAAACATACATGCAGAGCCACATGGCTTTGAGCTGCCTCCACCTGACAGCCCCTTGCTAATTGATTAACTCTGTCTTTCATCCTTTACCTTGGGACTTGCCCAGCCTTTTCTTTCTTAGCACAACCATACTCTACTGACTCCATGGGAAGGCTGGAGGTGTCTCCAATGACTAAAGGCTTTTCTGCCATCTCAGTTGGTTCTGTGTCCTGAGCAAGAGGGAAACAATCATGGTCCCTATGGGATAGAATTCCACATCTAAAGTCACGGTCAGGCAAGCCAGTAATAAAGAACATAAGAGGAGCCCTGCTGGATGAGGCCACAGCTCATCTAGTCCAGCATCCTGTCTCACACAATGGCCCAAAGCTAAAGCAACAGGCCTGACACTCCAGCTCATCACTCTTGAACACACTGTGCATTATTTTACAGCTACACAGCATGCCTAACAGCTGATTGCTGTATCCCTTTGCTGGCAAGCATCACTCCATGACTCCTGAACCAGCACAAGAAGGAAGAGAGCTGCAGGAAGTACTCAGAACATGCAAAATGCCACACTCTCCTACGCTCTTCTGTGGCTCCACAACAGAGTGCCAGTGGCAGGGGTACACAGCCATATGACTCCCCTGCCACTTTACTAAGGTCATCTGATCACAGCAGAAGAAATTATGTACAGATGTGGATAGTTCGCAGAATCCAAAATTCAGCCTCCTTTGCCTTGTTTTGATCATAGATTGTATGTTTATACCAAATATGCACACTTTTCCTCTGAACAGGGTCTGTCTCTTCTGCCTTTTACTAGAAACGTTATGGTTTGAACATGAGGCCTTTTCCATTTCAAAGCCCAGGCACCCTATCAGGACATAAATCCAGAAAGACAAAAAGACAGAAAAAATCACTGGCTGTCCTTTTTATCAGTCCTATGCTTTCTCCCCCTGGGATAATGCAAATGAAAAGGTTGGTTTTCTCCAAAGCCTGACATCGGTTCTCTTTGTGCCATTTTTGGTAGAGCTCTGAAGCGTTTTTAGATCTCTATGAGGGAAAGAACTCCTTTTAGTTGGGGGTCCCCTGGGTGTTTCTTTTGTCTGACAGGGAGACCTGCTATTCACAGCTCCTTTAACCCAACTCTTTTTGCCCTGCCTTGTGCACTGCATTTCCATGCCATAAATATTTATGAGCTGGACGCTCCCTAGGTGTGCATTTATATACTGTATTAGGGATGTAAATCTTTATAAATGCCTGCTGTGGAAGGACAGGCCAAGAGGAGCTATGGCATTGGTGATAACATTGTGGTCAAATGCATCACATATCTTTAGTGGAAAATGGAATTGAGAACCAGCAGCAAGGAGCATAGATGAATAGCAAGAGAAGTCTTAAATCTTTGAAGAGAAAGCCTGTCGTCCCTGTTGCAACTTGAAACCTTCAGTAGTGATTTCAGAAAGAGAGAAAGTCAGACTCTCCCAACTGCTGTGCTGTCGGAAACTCAGCCGAGAGGTTGTTGTATGTATGTTTAATAATGCATAGGACCGAGATCTGGGAATTTCTTCATTCTGTACAAGCTGTTAAGATTGAAGAATCGCCCCTTTAGGATAACTAGAACTGATGAGCAGCATTTCAACTCTCATCTCCTTGGGACTATTCACAGGTCATTGGACAGGTACTGACATGCCTGGCTAAAATTAATTTGTGTTATAAAGAATTTCCAAGGTTATAACAAATATGCAACCCTAGTGAACTTTCTCCACTCAGCTTCCATGGCTTATAATTCCAGCAGTTTTTACCACCCAATCTTCTGGGCTCAATGTTTCAGCCACCCTTCCCTTGTTCCTCATGACTCTTCTCTGATGAGTATTTGCATTCTGTTCTCTGCTTGAAGGCTCTCAGCCCCCACATAGCTGTCCACAGGGGATGCTGGTCACCTCCTAAGTTGAGGAGGAGGCATACAAATTGATAATAATGGCAATGCACACAGAGGGCAATTTCTCCTTAGCCATCTCATCTATGAACATTTCTAGAATGTTGAATTCTTCCTGGTGATCCATGTGAGAGCGTTCTTTGAGGAATTTAAGGCAAAATAAAATATGCTTAAGGAAAGCACTGCAGCTCCAAATAGGTTGCAGGATTTATCCTTCAAAACATCCCAGATGCAAGCTGCTGCATCTCCAAGAAGGGGCGGAGTAAATTCCTTCAAAAACTTGAAAAGACAATAGCAGGTAGCGTGGACTGTTTGAGACAGAAGTATCCTTTGTTTTATTTGAAGTGTCCTAGAGATGAAACCTAAGATTTCTAAGGATGAGAAACTCTCCTTGAGACCTTTCTGATAATCCATTCCAATGCACTGAAATATGTGATAGAGATAGGAATAAAGTCTTCAGCAGTGGTTGGATGGCTGACCAAACTTGGAAGTATCAGAAGGTTTTCCTGAAAGTATTCTAGTTTAAAATGATCCATAGAAAATTTCCTGCTCCACCCTTTGGTCAGGAGAGCACTAATACAAACATTCATGAACCGTGAAAGCATTTTCATAATATTCATCTTCCCCATCCTCTCAACTGAGCCCAGTCAAGACACATGGAACCAAATTTTGACATCTGTGGCAGAAAATCTCACAAGCATCTCTGCCCTCTGCTGGTAGTAATAATACACTACAGCAGGTACCCATAATGAGTTGGCTCACAGCACTGTTGACAAAATGACAAGTTTCATTGTATATCCCCCATTCTTAACATCACTCAAAAGTAGTGGTTGATAAAACGGGTGTGCCAGATGCTGTTTCATCCTGGAGGATGTATTATAAAGGTCAGTTAAGGTATAAGAAGTAACATCAGAACAAGAATTCTGCCAAGGCTTTTCGGAAAACTGTTCCAAATACCTGTCTAAGCTTGTCTAGAATTCCATGTTTTTTAGGATCTTTTATGGAAACCTAGGAGGGACTTTTTGTACTAACTAGACAAACTAGGCTAACCACTTAAACATCACTACAAATAAAGTAACCCAGCAGGAAGAGAAGGCATTGACTTGCATAAAATATGAACATGCTGATTTAGAATGAATAATAATAAGGAACCAACAATGTGGCCTCTTCAACTGCTGTTGAGACCCACACTATAGTGCGAGTCAAGGCTTTTCCACTGGACATGGACTGGTCCATATCAACTTTTAAGCAGTCAAACACCTTTCTGTGAGACGCTGCCCTCCTAGAAATAGAGAGAGCCATGGAAAAAGTATGGAAAGGAGGGAAAGCAGAGATCTTAAAAAACAAGGAATTTTGTTTATTCATTAATTCATTTATATTTCTATCCTGTCCTGTACCCAAAGGTTTTAGGACAGGTTTACAAATAAAATCAGTATAAAAATTAATAAAATAAAGTATCTAAAACAATGATAGTGCCTACATTGGGAGGGGAGGGAGTCATGCTCTTCTCTTAGCCAAAGGGTAGGGTAAAAATGCCCAGTGGCTAAAAGAATGTTATACCAACTTCAGTAGTAAAAAGGGTGGGGACCCAGGAGAGGGCCTTCTCAGTGATGGCACTTAGGCTATGGAATAGTCTCCCCCTTGAGGTGTGTCAGGCTCCTTCACTGTATATGTTTAGGAAGGCAGTGAAGACACTACTCCTTGCCCTGGCCTTTGCTTAAGTGGGAATATACTGTCTCTTCTCACTTTACAGATGCTGTTACTGTTTTAATATATACTGCTGTTTTAATATATGTCTGATTTTAAATGTTGTTACCCACCCTGAGACCTTCGGGTATAGGGCAGGATAGAAATATAAATAAATAAATATGGTGCATTTTCACCGAACATCTAAATACATACAATGAGTATATTTGATGCAGCTCAGGGGTGAGAGTACTCCATGGCCTGGGAGCCATCACCAAGAAGACCTCTCCATGCATTCCTAACCCGTTAACTGCTGAAGGCAGTGACACAACCAAGAGGATCTCGCAGGTGGATACTAGGGCATGGAGGAGGTGTTCTAGTATGTGTCAGGGTGTTAGCAATGGGAAGGCAAATGTTTGGCACCAGACCACTAGTGTTTATTAGTTCATGTGTATCTTCTTGCAACTGACTCTGCTGCTTCTGTTTACTCCGCTTTGAAGCACTTCGTGTTAGGGCAATGCAAAAATAAAAAGGATAAAGACCTTCTCAGCAGCACAGAGCATTACAAACAGAGTAACACCAAATCTCTGAACTCAAGTGAAGCCGTTTGTGCCTCCTGCTTCCTTCATCTCCAAGATGAGGAATCAGTAATGTTTATCTTTACAGGGTGTGAAAATTTAAATGGAACTTGGTGTTCTCTTGAGTTGGGTTCTACATAAATGTATGGAGGGAGGGAACATCTTCTTTGCTAAGCAGAATTGAATGTTCTCTTTCTGCTCTGTCTCTCACTCATATGCATACACATTCTCTCTCTCACACACACACACACACAAAAACCCCTTTAGATCATTCCACTTTCTCCTTATATCCTGGAAAGCACATATTTCCCTCAACCGGTAATGGTGAACTGTTTGCTTTGGAGCCTGGAGAGAGAGAAAAACTCCTAGGGTCTTCTTGGGGAGTGTAGGGGAGGAATAGTAATCCAGGTTTAATACTTGAAGCTACAAGAATAGCTGTGGGTAGCAGAAATGCAGCCAAAAAACCTATACATAGATTTGACTAGTACAGTGCCTGACAGAAGTTCTGTCGCTTATCCATGTTGTTGAAAC
>MTQE01000401.1:19082478-19116395 GCA_014337955.1 Aspidoscelis marmoratus
TTTCAGCAACATGGATAAGCGACAGAACTTCTGTCAGGCACTGTAGCTGCTTATTATTGCTGACTTTTCTGTACCCAAGGGCTGGTTAAAGCCTTGTTATCCAAATGTTGAACCAGTCTAGCCACTTAATGGAAAAGACTAATGGACATTGTGGTTCACCATTGGCTGGTCCCTCGGTTGCCTGCACGTGGGAAACATGCATTCTTAGCATCATCTCTACCTGTCTCAGTGTCAAACAGGTACTATGAAAAACCATGTGGCTGTATGTGCCTATCAGCCTTTATCCTTGAGCACAGCTTGCAATGGGTTGTACACCAACTGCACAAATCTTGCACAAATATCATGCAGCATGATGTGGTTACTGTGTGCTATTTGCTCAAAGAGAGATGCAGCAGACAGGATGAGAACCCACTTGCTTTTTCCTAGAGGTATCCTGTCACTGTGGAAACAAGTATGAGGAATGCTTCTTCTTTTTTACCTGCCTTGTAATTTGTTATTTATCACCACAGCATGGATAGTGAGGCCTTAGGAACTCCACAAGGTCTTTGCTGTTCTCAGAAGCTATCTGGGCTCAGCTTTTCAGGCTTGGGTTCATTCGAAGGTCAAGGACCTCGTTAGCTTGACTGTGATTAATAGTATGTAAAAATGGATGCAAGACTTCTTCAGACAAGCTGGCTGCGAAGCAGAAAAAAAGCAGATGCATCCTCTGCAGTTACTTTCAAACAAAGATTTTTCTTTTAAGGTTCACAACTGGTTAATACTTCAACTGTGCTCTTTTCTGGCTTGTAAGCCAGTAATCAAACCAGGCCAGGTTCAGCTGCCTCCCAAAATGAACCTAAAATTTAAAGCCAGGTTCGTTCCAAGAGTTCAGTTCAGAATTAACAAAGGGCTGCTGCCTTTCTCTATGGCCTAATTCTTATGGAAATATCCAACACAACACTAAAATTCAATGTTAATACAAATCCATTCATGACTGGGTTTTTTGTAAGTTTTCATCAGTGTTTAATTTGAGGGACTGTTTCTTCCTTCAAAATAAGATTGACCTGTTGCTGTTCCGTCATGTCAGATTCTTCATGACTCCGTGGACCACAGCATGCCAGACACATCTGTCTCCTGAAGTCTGCCCAACCTGATATTGGTTGCCTCCACAAGACTCCATCTCATCCTATTTCATCACCTTTACCTTTTGCCTTCAATCTTTCCTAGCGTCAGGGCCTTTTCTTGTGAATCCTGTCTTCTCATCTTGTGGCCTAAGTATTTGAGTTTCAGCTTCAGTATTAGTTCTTCTTGTGAGCAGTCAGCATTGATTTCCTCTGGTATTGACTGATTTGATATCCTTTCAGTCCAAGAAATCTTCTTCAGCGGCACAATTCAAAAGTGTTGATTCTTTGCCACTCTCAGCCTTCCTTATGAACCAACTCCCACGGGAATCCATTACTACTGTGAAGACCATAGTTTTGAATAGACAGACTTTTGTCAGCAATGTGATATCTCTGCTTTTTAATATGCTGTCCAAGGTTGCCATAACTTTCCTCCCAATGAATAAGGGTCTTTTAGGATGTTTTTCCACTATCATTAATGGGTACTTAATGGGTATTTCTAGTGACAGTGGAAAAACACCCTTAATTTCATGGCTGAAGCCATTATCTGCTTCAATAATCTTTGGGCCCAAGAAAATAAAATCTAACATTACTTCCATTTCTTACCATTTGCTAATGATTTATAGGATCAGATGCCATGATCTTAGTTTTGTTTTGTTTTGTTTTGTTGTTGTTTTCAATGTTGAGTCTTAAGCCTGTTTTTGCACTTTTCTTTTACCTTCACCAAAAGGCTTCTTAATTTTTCTTCCCTTTCTCCCATCAGAGTGAATTTGTCAGTATAACTGAGATTGTTGATATTTTTCCTGGCAATGCTATCTCCAGCTTTTGATTCATGTAGCCTGGCATTTTGCATGATATACTCTGCATATAAGTTAAATAAATAGGGTGACAATACATAGACTTATCATACTCCTTTCCCAATCAGTTGTTCCATGTCTGGTTCTAACTGTTGCTTAGGTTCCCCAGGAGATGGGTAAGGTGGTCTGGTAGTTCCCATAAGAACTTGCCACAGTTTGTTGTGATCCACACAGTCAAAGGAACGCACAAGCAGATTTTTTGTTCTAGAACTCCTTTGCTTTCTCCATACTGCAGCAAAAAATGGCAATTTGATCTCTCATTCCTCTGCCACTTTGAAAACCAGCTTGCACGTCCACTAGTTCTCAGTACACACATTTCTTCAGTTTGTCTTTGATCCATGGTTCAGAGATCAGAAGAAGGCTTGTCATGTGAATAATCAGGGCTAGCTTCAGGTTGTTCCTGATTATGGATCTCAAGTCAGGTAATTCTCAGTAAGCATTTAATAAAAATGATGCTTTAGCGAGATTATGTATTACTTGCAACCCAATCTTAAGCATATGATCCTCATCCAATTGTAGGAGATCTCAGTATGAGCAGGTTCCCCCCATTCAAGTTAAGGAAGGAGTGAACTTCTACCCATGCAGCAGGTTGTAAAATCTGAACTTTCTAGATTTTGCCTGGACTACAAACCCCATCTTTCATGAACTTTCATTACAATGGCCAGAACTGGTGAGAGGGAAATTCCAACATGTAGAAGCCCAACATTTTGACTTCCCAACTTGATCTGAACATAGTGGTTCCATTTGGATAATGAAGAGGGAAGGCTTTCGATCTGTGATAAGGGTTATTATACCCATCAGATTATAAGAACATAAGAAGAACCCTGCTGGATCAGGCCACTGCCCATGTGGTCCAGCATCCTGTCCTACATAGTGGCCCACAAATTGCTAAACAGCATCTCAAGCAGAATCTCACCTACTCTCAAATCCCAGCAAATAGCCTTTAGAGGCATCCTGCCAGCCTCTCTAGCCTGGAGGATGTACCTAGGCATCCATTCCATGAGCCATTGATACATCTGTCATCCATGAATTTGTCTAACACTTTCTTAAAGCCACCTAGGCTGGTTGCTGTTAGCACCTCTTCTGGCAGCAAATTCCATAGGCCAATGACCCTCTGGGTGAAGAAATACTTCCCCTTGTCTTATCTGACTCTCCTACATTATCTATGGCCAGAATGGCAAGAAATGAAGAATGGGCCTCCTCTACATTCAGAAAATGAGTAGAGATTTTAGCAGGTCCCTATTTATGTCACAGACAAACCATTTTCCCTTTAGGAGACAGTCATGAATAAAATTCCAGATTTTAATAAACATTGTCTGAAATGATTCATTGTGCCCACTTTTAGTCTTGCAATAAGCAAATAGGTAATATATGCATCTCATAATGTAAGCACTATTATCATTGTCTGTTAGAAACTCAAGAGTGCTATAGCTTCTGCACAAAGCTACCACAAGTCCTTCATAATATGGGGGAAAGTATTATCAGTAGGGTATAGTTTTGGTTCTGTTAATTCCCCCGCATGGTGTTAAAAGAGAAGAATAGTGTTGTTTTTTTCTGAAGCAAGATTGTTTAAGTTCTCTGAAACCTGAGCAGCAAAAGAGAAATATCTGAGTTAGTCACAGTGATGTGTCAGTGGTGAACTCATGAAATAGCAAAACACGAGTTACAGTTCCATATAAACTTACTTTTCCTGTTTTGAACTCCACACCAACTGGAATCCAGAGGGAATCCAGCTGAGGTTCCTGATGTTTAATAAGTGTGCAGAAAAGCAAAAGTAGCTTGTAATTCAGACAACATCTGCTAGAAGTCTAAAGACTGTTTAAAGGAATGGGAACTCTGGCCTCAGTTCCATATGGGGGGCTGCTGAGGTGGGAAGAATTAGTAGTCAACCAGGCCATGACTCTGTGGAATCTAACTACTAAATGGAAAACCACAGTTCCTATTTAGATATTCTGTAGTGTGCAAGAGGGCTTCTAGATGGGACTAGCACTTAGCTGTCCTTGAGAAGGTAACCACAAGGTACTTTACTGAGCTAGTTTAAAGCATTCAACATGAGCTGTCTCCTGAGAGTGCATGTAGAAAGCTGGAGAGAGGAAGAAAGATGATACAGCTGTTCTTTTCTCGCTCCCAGCTCTTCCATCCAAAAGAGGAGATCCAAGAAGCAGCATTATTCACGTTGTATACTAAGAAAGCCAGAAAGCTAGGAGGTGAGAATGTGACAAAAACTGCATTGCCTGCACAAAATAGGGTGGAGGGTATAGATAAGATGTATTTATTTATTGCATTTTCATCCCGCCCTATATGCAAAGGTCTTAGGATGGGCTACAACATTTAAAGCATTTAAAACATTTGGCCTTCCAGTCAGACAGTTGTACTAAGGAATCACATTTGGAGCTCCTCCGCCTTCATTAAGGCAATGTCCACCTCTGGAGGAGCAGTTTTAAAGCGTCCCTCCTCAGATGCCCCCCCCCAATAGCCCGCCTTGGCTGTGGTCACACTTAAGGTTTAATCCAGCTTCAGTCCACTTTCAGAGTGAGAGAATATGCTAGCAAAGTGACAAGCTGTTTTCTTTCAGGGTTAAATAACTCAGAAAATTTACCTCTGGACTAGATAATGTGGAAAAAAAATTCCTGTTCACTTTGCTGATCTGTTCTCTCACTCTGAAGGTGGACTGAAGCTGGATTAAACCTTAGGTGTGACCACAGCCCTAGTGGTGACCTGTGAATCTCTTGTGCAGTTGTTTGGAATGCCTGTCCCTTAAACAGACGGATGAAGATGGAGCATTCCCACATTCAAGTTGTAGCATAGACAGGACATGTTTTTTGTAAATATGTTTCTGTCAAGAATGCCTTATTGAGGAGATTTCTGCAGGTTATCACTAAACAACTTGTGCCGCACATAAGCCAATGACATTTTCACAGCACCACTCTAAAAGA
This sequence comes from Aspidoscelis marmoratus, assembly GCA_014337955.1. Classification (NCBI taxonomy): domain Eukaryota; kingdom Metazoa; phylum Chordata; class Lepidosauria; order Squamata; family Teiidae; genus Aspidoscelis; species Aspidoscelis marmoratus. Next base: position 19,087,372 of record MTQE01000401.1, read on the forward strand.
ACTAGATGTACATACTCTGTAGGAAGAAACTCATTTTTCCCAGTGACAACATATTATTTGAGAGATGGGGAATAGTTCCGCTCCACGATAAAGTACGGCCTCCAGGGAAGACAAGCAGACAGTGCTCAATAAATGAATAACACTTGTTATTTCTTTCTATAATTCATGTGCATATGGGGCCTCAGCAGGCTAACATAAGTATTAATGACAGATCCCTGCCCTGAGGAGCTTACAGTATAAATTTAGACATTGCGGTGAAGGGTGTGGGAAATGTCAGAGGAAGGTGTGAATGAGGGAAGGGTAACAGGAGAAGTAATCCGTTTCAAGGATGGTTTGAAATTTCATTTTCCTCTTCTTTGCATTGCAAGCTTACATTGGTAGAAGTTCCATTTGGTGCAGACACCTCAAAGAAATAGGGACCTGATCTGGATTCTATGGGTAGCTCTAGTTAAAGATAAACATGAATAAGAATTGAAGATGGTATAAATCCATGTCTCGTACTAATGCTGCCAAGTACTAATGATTAACTGGAGGTATCATGGGGTGAGATAAAAGGGATAATATGCACAAGTAAGGCAGGTTCTAAACCAGGGCTGGGGAAGCTATAATTCTTCAAGTATGACTGGACTGCTGTTCAGGCACCAGCTGAAAAAAAAAAGGAGTTTCATGCATTTCATTCCATAGAACAGGGTAGATACATCAACAGTTTATCACAAATTATATTGGCTAGTCTTCTTCTATATAGTTGTTTAAGGGTCAGGAGCCCTGTTATCTTTTCCTCACCATTCTGCTATTCAGGCTAATGGAAACTGAAAGTCCATTAGTATCTAATGAATCAGAAGTTCTCTACCCAACAGCTGTGGGCCAGTGTAGGAGACTAATTAGCATCCTTGTCCCCCACTCTCTGTTTTTACCAGTGAGGGGCTGTTGGAGAAGCCAGCAAAGACCAGGGGCCTGTTTGCACTTGGCTTTATTCTGGAATATATTCTGGAATAGGGCCCTGCTGCCTACAGACTAGTACAGGCTACAGCCGGCCCCAGGTGAGACCTGCTGAACTCTGAATTAGCATGCAGATGACAAGCTCCTATCCTAAGATATATTCCAGAACATGGCTAAGTGTGAACAGGCCCCAGGACACATTCAAGTCTCCCCGTGGCTACTTAGTACATGGGAAGTGGCTGTATTTCAGTGGAAGAGCAAAATGCCTGGGAATCAGATGGATGTTGGTTCACTCTCCAGCATTTTCTCAGAAGTAGACAATGACAGACAAGCCAGTTCTGTTTCTCTGGCCAAGAAACTGCCCCGGAGGTGCCTATGCAGTGAGACAGGAGTCTGCCATGACTCAGTGGTGCCCAGCAACAAAAAGTTAGTCCATTCTTCATTGCTTTTACTGTGCTATTTAAAAGCTGTTGCTGCTAGCAGGGTGGGGTGGGGGCTCTTGTGCCTATTCAGTGTCAGCTTGGCAGGCATCCAAATTGTGCAGAATTTAAAAATTAAAGAGCAAAGACAAACGGCTGTGCTTTGCCACTTTTAATATTTAAACATGCAAGCTCTGGGCACATTTCTGCTGCTCTCTGCAGACCTTGGCCTCAGCAGTCCTCTTTGGAAGTGATACCAGCAACCTATTCCTTACATATGATGCCTGCAGCAATTCCCCCTAAAACTGTCCTGTGAAGTTTGCTCCCCAGGCATAAATGACTTCACAGCCTCCATCACTGGCTGTTCCTCACCCTCTGGGTCTTTAAAAAATACATCTTAAGAACCTGTTTTCTAGAGGTGATTGTTACGTTGTATTTCCCCCCAAAAGAGAAAAAATAGATTGAAATGTTTTATAACGGCGGCTGTTAGAATGTTCCCACCATATAAGCAATTTATCGGTGAAACGGCTAGCAACAGAGTCTGTGGGTTTTGTACCAGTTGGGTTTTTAATAATAAATCACATGTGCAAAAAAAAAGGGGGGGAGGAAGGATTTAATTAATCTATCCTTATGTTTAAGAGGGCTGCCAAGTGAATAGTTTTGAAGGAATTTTGCCATTTTCTTTATCCGTGTATTTGGGGCTTGCAGTCATAGTTGAACAAACATTTTTTGAAAAAGGTTTTTTTTATTCTTATTCTATAAAACAGCTGTCAACACTTATCAACTCCATCTGCCAACTGCTTTCTAGGATTTCAGTGAGGGGGCTATCCCATCCCACCTGGTGGATGCTTTGGTTCTTTGATCATAAAAGAAGGAAGCAATGGAAAAAGAAATTGCACCCCCAATATTTTTAAATTTTGGAATCTTTGCAGGCACAGATGTTTCATTGACTGCATGGGCTCTCTGACACACTAAGTCCTGATCACTTATATAGTTGTTGGCCTGGACCGGCAACCCCTGGGGAACACTGCATCTATATTGTGTATCAAATCTACCAAGAAGCTATGCCTCCCAGGGAAAGTCACGTGTACATAGTACCAATGTGCACAAATACTTGTAGTTTTAGATGTTCATACGAATTTGTACAAATCCAAAAATTCTTATAAGAATCTAATGTTACGACATTCGTACATTGACATTCATATTCGTACAAATGTTTTGGAACATTCGTATGAGTGCTTTGAAAAATTCATGAATCAGGAAGGTGGGAAAGAGGTCACATCTGCACCAGTCACATCTGCAACGGATCCAGAGTGCATTCAACATGAATTGAGAGTGGATTCAAAGTGGATTCAGGGCAAGTTTGATGCTTTGAGAGCGGATATGTTACAGAATATGTATCAGACACGTATCGGATACTTACGGGATACATATGCGTTCATATCGGATATTCATACAAATTTGTACGAATACATTTGTACTGAATAGAATCCTACCACATTTGAAAGGGATCTATTCAAATGAATATGAATTTTCTTACATTCAATTTGATACAAATCAAATGCAACCCCCCCTCCCATTTGTGCACACCCCTACTACATACATAGCATTCTAGCAAACCCCAGTAAGAAAACAGCATGGGAGCCCACTTCGCAGGGTTGCCAGATACGGCAAAAAATAAGCCAGCAAAAAAGACACACCTGTTTTTTTTAGGTAAGGTTGCATGTAAAGAATAATTAGGCCAGCTGAGGAATCTGGCCAGTCTGCAAATGGAGTACTACTGAAAAGCTAGTACTCTAGCTTTTGCTAGTACTCTAGGTATTGCCCAGCGGTAGACAGACCCAGCTACTCGTATGTGGACAACACCAAGCAACTGGGCCGGTTAATTGGGGGCACAGAGCCCAGTGACATTCATCAAGCTCCCAGAGGTTAGTTAGGATTTTTCTTCCCAGCCTCTGAAGCCAGAGGGTAGAATTAGACTCCTACTGAATTCCTTGGGCTTCTCTGTTTAGTTAGGAAGAGTGGAAATCAATACCTTTTGCCTGAGGAAAAGGGCAAGGTCAGACATCATAGGGTAATCTCTATTGGGGGGAGGATAAGAATTGAGTACAGATTCTAGTCGGTCCCACATTTGTATTATAAAATGGACTCAAACCTTGCCTATTCCCACTCCTCATTTTTCCCAATCGTAAAATGAGTTGTTAGCAAACTCCATGTCACCTCCCCATTAGATATTCACAGTAGCACATGTCCACAATAAACATGTCCATAAGGGGATTGTGCCCCAAAACAGGCTGTACCCCAACTAGTATGCACCCCCCCATCCCCTGTCTATTCTTGAAGAAGGATGATAGGTTGTATTATTTGCCCAAGAAACACTAAAGCAGCAGAATTGAGGAAATATATGTTAGGCACTCTGCTCTCTTCCTATCCCAGTAGTGAGGTTCTCACCCTCCTTAGGATAAGTAGCCATAACAAAAGTCATTAGACAGGGGAAAACAGGGAGCACTTTCTCTGAACACCCAGAAAAGGATGGTTTCGATGTAAAATAGCTTACTTCCATGTTCTGCGTCATGAAATTAAATAGACAAAACACTGAAATGTGATCAGAACTCAATCCGAATGCAGAATAGTCCAAATTTGGCCAGTTTAGTCCAGAAAAAAACACAAGAAGGTGTTGTTTTATCAGGATGGTTGGAACTGAGAACGGCCCAGGAATGAATTAAGTGCCATTACTGATTGCAGCCAAGGAGAAAGATATGCAAGAGGTGCAATTTATCCTGCAAGGGTGAATTGGTAATTTTGCAGCATCACTTGCAAGTAAATTCTGTTCAGCTTCCATAGACAGCTAATTTAATTTATAAATAGTCTAGAATTTTAAGAAGTTTTGATTTCTAAGAGAATTAATACACTGTGGACCCACTGTCCAATGCCTTCCCGCAATTTTGTATTTGCACCAGAATCTTCCCAATCCTAAATAGCTAAGCCCAGCATTGGCAGGGATCTCCAAATACACCCCCTTCTTGTTCTTTGAATTCAGAAACAAGAAGCCTCTCATCCAGCCATCTGCTGGATGAGCTCATTAATATGTTTCTTTCCTTCTTAAAGGCACAGTGCTCCCCAACTGGATACTTCATTTATGCTTCGTGACCAAGCAAGCACTCATACACCCTTTAAAGAGAACACTAATGAATCAGCAAGAGTTTAGTGCTTCAATATTGGTAAACAGAATAAAGTCTCTCTATGAGGCACTACCTCAGGACTCCCTAAGTAAATTTCCCTGAGGAATGCAGGTGAGAAGAGCCTGTTTCCCCCTGCCCACCCTCAGTGAGTTAACCCAAGAAAGAACCAACAACCACTGCTGGAAGGCTTTATATAGACTCCCATCAGGGTGCTGGCCTGCCCTGATTGGCTCTCACAAGGAGCAAACTTCCCCCTCCCTTGGAGCTACAGCCAGCCACGCCCTCTGGTACTAAACTAACTTAATCAAACTTACCTTAATAACACAGTCGTCACAACCACTGATACTCCAAAAAGCACTGAGTCACTTGTCTTATTTCTTGTACCTTTTTAATCTTAAAGGCAGTATACAGAGTCAGAGCAATTCCACACTAGCTGTCATGCTGGAATAACAAGCATACTAAAAATTCTTCCCCGTACTGGTCCCAGTATATCTGACCAGCAAGCATACTAGGATCTTTCCCCTCCTGCTACACTTGCAGTGAAAGGTATAAAATTGCTATGGAGAACTTGGATGTGCTGCAGATACGCATGAGAAATGAATGTAAAATTGAACTGCACTTCAAAGCATTCCAGGTAAAGGAGGTTTGGATTGCAGAAGGAATGGAATTTAGCTATTCCAAATGGATGCAAATTAGTTTTTTTTTCAGTTTGGTATCCTCTTGATGTTTTAGACTGCAAAATCTTGTCTGCCACATCTGGAGGCAGCAGATTGATGGAGGCTTAAATTGAATGGGCATGAGCAGACAGCTCCTGGTTCAGTTCTTCAGACTTTGGCATCCTATTTTGTCTTTTTCACACTGGTCGGTTTTGTAGATAAACACCTCTCCAGGAAGTCCTTCCTTCCTTCCTTCCTTCCTTCCTTCCAGTTTGGTCCAGTGGTTAAGGAGCCAGACTCTTATCTGGGAATACCAGGCTTGATTCCGCACTCCCCCATGAAGCCAGCTGGGTGACCCTGGGCTAGTCACAGCTCTCTGTCTGAGTTCTCACGGGATGTCTGGTGTGGTGAGAAGAACAGAAGGTTTGTCAGCCGCTTTGAGTCCCCTTAAATGGGTGAGAAAAGCATGGCAGAAAAGCCAGCTCTTCTTCTCTTCTTCCTTCCTACCTTCCTTCCCACCAGCACTGTACTTTTCTTCTGCTTGTATAAGATGGTCTTTGCCCAAGAAAAATGACCTGTGTGCCTCTCAACTGCCAAAGTGCTCCCAAAACACCCAGGGACAGGCAACAATGACTAATGGACTCCACAGGCATCTGACAGGAACAATGCTTTCTCCAAACATACCTCAGGCCTGGCACCAACTGTGATGTCACTCCAGAAAAATCTCTATTAAAGTCAATTATTCTGCTACTGTTTCCACTGCTACGTTCCTCTCAGTTTGCAGCTGATGAATCACCTGCTAGATCTGAAATGTTGCTGCTGGAAGAATCTTTATTAGCACCTTTTCCCTGAATCAAACTTACAGTGGTGTCTCATGTTCTAGCCTTGAGTATGTAGTACCCTCAGTCCACCTCCTTTCTTAGGAACAGGGGAACATTTCCTCTTGTCCACCTTTAGCACAAATCAGTGGGAAAATAAGCCGAGAATCTCTAGCATCAATTTGTAAACAATGCCTGCATATAAAGAGCACTCTGGGGAATGCATGCATCAATAACATAAGTCTGGCACCAGAACCCAGCCCTTGATGGGCCCATCTGTTGCTGTTTTCTTTTCCTCCAGAAAAGATGCTTTTGTCCATTACATGCAGGCTTCTCAGGCATTTACTAGTCAGTTTACTTCTCTTGTTTATCTTTGTGGATATAGTGTGTACAGTCAATATCTGCTGATCTGTTAACTGTGGTTTCAGTTTTCCGCAATGACAAGATCAGCCTCCCCTCTTCTCCGCCTTGGTGCGATTAGGCCTACCTGAAACTTCTCATAGGCCTGGGACAGTTAGGAAATTACAGGAAATGTCACAAGCTTCCCCATCATTCCAGTGAAATCTTCACAGGATTTCACAGGGATTATGGGAAATTGAGTGCATTTCCCCATTTTTTAAATATCCAGAGTTTTTTGTTAACTGTGGTAAGACCCAGAATGTATCCTCCGCAGACAGAAGTCTGACTGTAATTGGAGAAATCATTGCCAGTCACAGATTTCAGCAAGTGAAAGAGAAGACAGGAGTGACTTGTAGCTTCTTTTGAGCCTCTCATGAAGGAGAAATATTACAGAAATGTCATTATGCTCCATATAAGGGCCTTTTCACACCTGCCTGTCAGGCTCACATGCTCTTGAATGGTTAATTTGCATGCTGAAATGGTGTCTCTATCCTAGAGGTACGAGTGTGTCCCCAGTCTTCCAGAGCTGTGGAACAGCTGCTAGGGAACATCCAGGATATAGCATTTGCACTTTCTTCTTGTACAAATGTTGTATGTGTGCATGGTGGGGCAGCAGGGTGCAAATGTGCAAATGTGCACCATATCACACTTGCCATGGCAATGGCCCAGCTCATGCCAGAAGTTGCTGTGGCTGTTGCCATAGCAATCTGGCAAGGCCAAAATGGACCATTCACATTCAAGTGCTGGTGGTCAGTTTTTGAAGTGTGACAATATCCCAGTTCACCTCATCTTAACTTCAGTTGGATGCTTTCTTATTATACCATCTCACTAAGCTAAGTGCAAACCAGCTCTTTTCTCTCTTCTCTCACCTGCTCATGCTCTCACAAAGACTTCCGGCTTTAATGTGTTTGTATGAGTTGTGTTAGTCATTGACAAAATTCTCTAAACTTACAAATAATATGAAAAGTTAATGAACCATACTTTCCTTCCTTCTGTCCTCCCTGTCTTCCAAAGGGTAATGCTTTGAAAGATTTCCTTTATATTACCTGTATACCTCTCACTCCTGCAAGTGTCCTGTGGTAACTTTTGACAACCCTGAGCAAAAATCTGATTTCATGTTGTCACACAGGACAAGACTCAAGGGAGTTCTTTTTTTTTTTTTTAGATATCTTTATTAATTTTTGTGCAAATACAATTGTCTATAATGCACTATAGACAGTTCTTTCTATATACATTATTCACGTCACCCATGACCCCTTGCCCACCCACTCACCCACCCACCCCCTAATCCCCTCGTGAGCTCCAAAGTCCAGACATATAGTAGTATTGCCAATCCATTGCATTAGGAATTCTCTTTCTGGTAATGTTGAGTCAGTTGTCATTAACATTTCATCGATACATATTGTCCATATGTGTAAGGTCTTGTTGGCATCTGGCTCCCTCCAATAGCGTTGTCCTTGATCGTTCATTATTTCATTTAACATAATATACCAAGACACAAGGGAGTTCTTGGAATTCTCTTCCTGTCCAAAGATAGGATTATACCATAATTCTGTATACTGTGCACCTATGGTTAATTTCTATTTTATCCATTTACCCTGCTCATTAAACTGAGGCCATCTGAGTCTGGATTTTACCGTTATTCAGAGTAAAGTAAATAATGACTAAAGGTAAGATTTAGCTCAGAAAACAATTCCAAAGATATAAAATGCAGAGAAAGCAGCTCCAGACTTTGCCCATTTCATTCTGAGGACCTCTGAGTCTGAATGGTTCCGCTGTTTTTAAAAATAGAAGGATATGGGATGAGAAAGCAATAGACATCTCTTCCCAAGTGCAATCAAAAGTTTTGTTTCTACATGTTGAAAAAGAATCCTTTTACAAGGCCTCACAACTACTCAGACTAAGTAGCCATACTTGGCTTGCCTGCATTTTACAGAGATAATAATAGAAAAACATAATAATGTTCTCAGCATCCCCTCTTCTTTCTAGCCCTTTACTTCTCCTCAGTCTTGAACAAGCAATCTTTGTTTCAAGTATTATATTGTTTTGTCTGACAGAGCCATGGCAACTATTTTACACGTACGGGAACTACATTGTTTATGCACCTTGGGACCACTCTTGATAGACCCCAGTTTGCCTGAAGTTCTCCTCTATAGATAACTGAAGTCCTCAGTTCCTAAACTCTGCCGAGCAACAATACCATTGGTTTGGTTGGCCACTGAACTTCAGTAGGGTTAATGAGGTGCTGAACAAAAGACACAGTAGTTTGCTCAGAGCAAAATACACTGGCCATTAACATGTTTGGATCATGGCTTCTCTGGGCAAAAATGGGAACACAGCCCTCCCCAACTGTGATCTAGTCCATAGGCTTGTATACTGAACCAGCTGCTCATGTGTGGATAGTTTGGTATACAAGTGCTGAGAAGTCCAGCACCATTTCACCAGGCACTCAGAAGTGATGCCGGAAGTGTGCCACTTCTGGGCACTTGGCCAAAATAGCCCCAGCTAATTACAGAAGCTGCCTTATTATTGAGCCAGGTTGGACACCTGTAATGCAGGTGGCCTTTATTGTGGGCCACCAACAGCCTAGCCCTACATGGAATGGGCTACTTGATTCAGGCAAGCACAGCACAAGATAACCCACCCTGTGCAAAAACTATCTTTGTTTCAAGTTCACATCTCTTACATTTTGCCAGAGCTGCTTGCTTTTTTTTTTTTGCTCTAGACAGTTTACGCATTAGCAGGTACCCTTTCCCAAGTAAGGCATGAATAAGGCATGAGTACAGCATGCTTTCATGAGCAAAAGCGAATGCTGCATTCAAGTAGTTAAATATTGGTGCCACTTTTAAAATTATATCTTTTGCTTGACTATTTTCATTGCATAGTTTCTTTCATGATGGAACTTAAGGCTTTTTCCACCTACCAGCTGGAGTAGTTCTGTCCACTTGCTGGTCAGGTGCATCCACATTGCTCCACTGCCAGAGCCACCTCAAAGTGGAATAAGCCCTCCCCAGAGCAATACAGCTGTGGACTGGATTGCTCCCAGGGAGGTGGTTTCACATTCTTTTCTGAGGGGGGGGCAAATGGGGGTGGCTGTACACTGTGGCGGCACAGTCACATGTAGCTGCCAGATCACCATGGTGATGCCTGGCCTGTCACTGGATGTTGCTTCTGTTAGGCAGGGAAGCCCGTATAAGGAAAATGCACGGATGTGCTGGCAAAGGTAACTAAGAGTCACAGGCGTGACTATCAACAAGTGCTCAAGGTTGGATTGAGCAAGGTTGGATTGAGCAAGAATTGCGTAAGTCTGTGCAACACTTGCAACACAGGCTTGTGCAACACTCAGGAAGTGAGTCACCATCTATGATAAGAAAAAGGTATAAAAGTGCCTGTACACTGCTGGTTAAGTGTTATTGTTGTTGATTGCTGGACGAGAGCTTGGATGGAGAGATGTATACTTGTATACAGCAACCTTTAAGAATAAACCTCTGCGAAGAGAGAAAACTCCTGTTTCAGTCTGTTTCTTAAACTGCGGGCAGAAGAAGGAGGGAGTTCCTGAAAAGCTGGACAGCTCCGGAGATGCCAGCAGAAAGTTTTCCGGGACAGCAGAGCTTGTTTTTCAACATGACCGCGTATTCTGCTGGTTTAATACCAACGAGGGGTGACACCACCCCCCAACAGCTTCAGACATTCCCTTGACAATCCAGACATCTCCAAGCTGGCTGTTTACATTACAAGCACTGCTGGCCAGATATGGGGCTAGTTTAGCACTTGTAGTGCAAATGGCCACCACTGCACTGGATTCTTGCCTGCCTAATATGGTATTGTTCCTGGCATACTGCTTTTAAAAAATTAAGGAATTAAGTCAAGGAGTAAATAATGGATGGAGTAAATGATGATGGATGGATGGATGGATGGATGGATGGATGGATGGATGGATGGATGGATGGATGGATGGATGGATGGATGGATGGATGGATGGATGGATGGATGGATGGATGGATGGATGGATGGATGGATGGATGGATAAAGCATTGTAGCAATTGCAAATTTGCCCAGGTTTTCCCCACCAGCTTCTCAAGCCTCAGAGTAAAAAGAATCTTCCTGCTCTCCTAGTTTGCAGTACACACCCATCACAGCAGGGTGCTAGAGTTCTTGCCTGAAGGCAGAATGGCTACCTACCGCATGGCATCCGCCTTCTCTTCCTGTTTGAGGATCCTCCCCGCCTACCACCATGGGATATGACATCAGAAGGACTTCTGCCCTGCTCAGCTGACACAACTTGACCTATCACCTCCTGGGATTTTCTCTTGAGGTCACTTCCTTCCCCGCCTTCTGGTGGGGGATATAAAAAGCCCTGCACAGAAATAAACTCTCTCTTTTCCAGCCCATCTTGTCTCCCGCCTAACTTCTTTCTCCTGTGCTCTCTGTCTTTAAATCACCATAAGAGCACATGGTGATCCCTTATAGCCTGCCGGTGGCTAATAAGGGATTTACTTTCGTAACACCCGGTGATCGTACCAGTCTACTGGTACCACGATTGTTGCAGCCCATTTGGGTTGTAACCACGTATCGCTGTGGTCTCAGGACTGCAGCCACGATCGAGGTAGTCAGAAACTACCTCCCCCAGGTTTCCCAGAGCCAAGAATTCAGGTTGCTTATCCGGAAAGCGACAAAGCATACAATATGCTAAATCAAAATGTTATCGTATACCATCTGTAAAGCACATTTTCATCTACAAAATTGAAATTTTCCATTTATTTAGGCTGTGATTTTAGAGCAGTTGTACAAAAATTAAAATGAGTAAACAATAGCAAATGTGTACAAAACAATTAGTAGATAAAAAGGCAACCAAACTGAGAATATGTAAGGGTGCAATCAGACAGGGTTTTTTCAATCACCCGTTTTAGAAAACATGCTCCTTCTGTGGCTGTCCAAAAACAGACAGGCATTCAAATAGTAAAAAGAATAATCCTACCTTATATTTCCACATGTTTCTCTTCTAGCCCCAAAGTCTGGCAATGCTTTCCTAACAAGTGCTCACCACGGATTGACTAGTTGCCTGCTCAGTTTTCCATGGCCCTGATTGGTGGCTGGCTGGCGGCATTTGTTCCCATGCTGTACGTGGTGAGATTTCCCTCCTCGGTGTCCCCTCCCAATCTGAATGAAAGGAAAGGTTGTCCTTGATCTTATGGTATGATTTTTTTTCATCCGAGGATGGGATGACCATCCTGAGACCTCAGCACACAGAAGTCTCATGCAGGGGTAATAGGTTTGTCATCCCTGACTCCATTTCTTCCAGGGGATGCCCCTTTAAGCTTGTCTGGTTGCACCCTAAGATAGTTAAAATGTTCTTAAATATTTTACAATCTGAAAGTTGCACTGAAAATGCACTGCTTCCAGGTGCCCAGTCAAAAAGTGCCCTGGCCAGCAAATTTGTTTAGTTATTTATGTAAAAAGAATTATATCCCACCCTTCACCACATGGTCCCAGGGTGGATAACAATAAAAATAAAACATGTTAAATATTAAAACATGGTGAAAATTCCCAGTCCCCCAACTGCAGGTTAACTAGCCTAGGTCAGCACAGTACAGGATAAGTCATGCCAGGCAGAGAGTCCCTAGGCAGTTTTCACACATGTCAAAAAGGACACCTGAGTTCAGAGGCACCTCTGAGAGACAGTGTGTGGCCCTTGTGTTTCTAAGCCAGCTCAGAGATGCCTTTTTCTGCTGTGTCTAATCACAGTCAGAGATGCCTCAGTGGTGCTTTTTCTCCCCCTCCATGTGAATGTTGCCTTAGTTCAGAACATATTTCATCCACAACTGTTTCCTCCTCCCTCCCATCCCCAGCTTACCTGCTGCCATATGCAGCTTTTGTAAACAGCACATTTGGTGCCATATGATAGACATCAGCATCACAAGAGAGTTAGCCTGCATCCAGACCTCTCTTACTTGTTCTGCTATAGATATATCCAAATATAGCGAAATAAGTAAGCAACATCTGGATGCAACATTAATAAGAATTAATAAGAAGAAGAACGTATGAGTGTGCATGTACTGAATTTATAAGCATGTTAACAGCTCCCCCCAAAAAAGAAAAGTAATGTAGCTGGATTATATGGAAGATTTTCGTTAGCTGCATAGTACTTCTGGTAGCTGGATTCAAAATGTAGACTGCCCTGCTCTGTTCCTTCCATAGTAGGGATGTGCATGAATGTTGTTGTGGGGGTTTTGTTTTGTTTTGTTTTGTTTTTGGCATTCAGTGTGAAACAAATTGAATATTCAAAAATCCGTATTCGTACGAATAGACCGCATTCGAATTTGGTAAAATTCTATTTAATAGGAATCTATTTGTACATATTCATATGAACATTCGATACGTATCTGATATGAATAGATATGTATCTGATAGGAACAGATACATATCTGATATGAACAAATACGTATCTAATACAAATAGATACGTGTCTGATACAAACAGATATGTATCTGATACAAACAAATACGTATCTGATATGAATAAATATGTTTCCAATACATTTCTCCAGTTCAACTAACGTCCAAACTATTCGTACGAATGTCCAGAAGCATTCGTATTCGTTTGAATGTTAGCATACGAGTATCATAACATTTGATTCAAGTTTGAATGCCCGAATTCGGCTGAATTCAGCAAAATTTTGAATGTTACAAATATTTGTGCACATCCTTATTCCATAGTAGTAAGTTGACTGATCTCCTGCACACATTCTATGGGCAAATGTTTGTGTTCTAGAATGCAATTTGAATGTCACTCTGAGAAGCACAGGCTGTGATAGTATTGCCAGTATTATAGTTCCAATAAAACACAGGAGGAGTCTGTCTCTCAGCTATAACCCTTGAACCAGTGTAGCATCTAACGGGGTCTTCAATTACGCACAGAGTGGCAATATTGTCTCTTCATTTCTGGAAAACGGTCTGAGATCTATAGCGATAAATGCTAGAAGATCGTTTCTGGGCTTTGTGTCTGCTGTGTCATAGCACTAATGCAAGTTTTCTTGAGTCTGCTGCCGTGGCCACCGCCAGTAACTGATGCAGCTCCAATTTGGCTGTACAAATAGATGCAATTGGATTTCTTTTCTTCCTTTGTGCCTGTCTCTTCTTACTGTGTTGGTTAATCTTAAATGTTGACACCAACTAGATGGTAGTTTGTGCTATTAGAAAGACAATAAAATGTTGAGGGATGAATACTAGAGCGATATAGTAGGGAAGCTCAGGGAATATAGGGCTGCTGTGAAGCACAGAATGAACCATTCATTCCCCTGCCCTCCACCCCCCACCCCCCCCACCATCCTTGGCAAGAAAACAGAACACAATTGCCTTGGTAGCCATTTATTTTTATTTATTTGTTCAAGAATTTATATCCCACTAGAAAGTCTCAGAGTGGGTCACACCAAAATACACACACACACACATACACATAGAATATTGGTATAGCATATTTAAAATATAAGTCTCCCTCCTTCTCTCCCTCCCTTGCAGGGCAGCACTCAGAGGAAGCTAAACATCAAAGTCTTGTAAGATGAGGCAGCTGCTGAGTGGTGCTATTAAGTTAGTTCACATGAAGCCATTTCCTCCTGAAAGTGAAGGGAGAAAAAGCTAATCTGCAGCCAACCTGCATATGAACTTGCGGGGGGGGGGGGCATCAAGCCTTCTCTTCATGAAAAGTACAAGAAAGGACTAGAGGAAGCCAAAAGTGAGTTAATCTGGAGGCTCAGTGGTTGTGGGAAAGCTTCAATACTATTTTGTCCCTTCAGCCCAAGTGGTTCTGGGCTTCTTCCCAATTCACCTCTCTTGCAATGCCTCATATTCAGATGGCTCTCTGAGCAGCATTGCCCAAGAAGTATGTAAAATTCTAAGGCCCTTTCTCCACTGGGCCTTATTCTGGATTATATCCTGGAATAGGGCCCTGCCATAGTTGACACCAGCACCCAGGATGGCAAGCTCCTGTTCTGACATATAATCCAGAATAAGATCCGGGCTGCAGAAGAATTAGGAACTTGAAGCTAAAAGTGCAGGTTACCTGCTGCGCAGTGACAACCTACCATCCTGACTTCCTCCTCAGAAGCTGTGAGAGCTGAGTCATAAGAACATAAGAGGATCCCTGCTGGATCAGGCCACAGCCCATCTAGTCCAACATCCTGTCTCACACAGTGGCCCACCAATTGCCCTTGGGCATCTCAAGCAGGTACAAGGGCAAACCTCCTGCTCTCGAATCCCAGCAAATGGCCTTAAAAATATCCTGCTTCTCTCCGTGGCCTGAAAGATATAGTTAGGCATCCATTCTAGTAGCCACTTATACATCTGTCATCCATAAATTTGTCTAGCCCTTCCTTAAAGCCATCTAGGCTGGTAGCTGTTACCACCTGGCAGCAAATTCCATAGACGGATGACCCTCTGAGTGAAGAAATATTTCCCCTTGTTTGATCCAACTCTCCTATTCATCAGCTTCATAGAGTGCCCCCTGGTTCTAGAGTTGTGTGATGGAGAAGTGTTATCTATCCACCTTTTCTATAGCATGCATGCTTTTATATACAGTATTTCAATCAAGTCCCCTCTTAAAGCCGTCTTTCCAGACTGAAGAGGCCTAGACGTTGCAGCCTGGTTTCATAAGGGAGGTGTTCCAGCCCCTTAATCATTCTGCTTGCCCTTCTCTGGACCTTTTCCAGTTCCATAGTATCCTTTTTGAGGTGTGGTGACCAGAACTGTACACAATATTCCAAATGTGCCATCATCATAGATTTATAAAGAGGCAAAATGACCCTTGCTGACTTGTTTTCTATTCCCTTCCTAATTATTCCCTACATTGAATTAGGTTTGTTTGTTTGTTGTTTGTTTTTTGTTTGTTTGTTTTGCTGCTGCTGCTGCTGCTGCTGCTTACTGGGCTGACACCTTCATTGAACTGTCCACCAGAACCCCAAGATTCCTTTCCTGGTGTGTTGCAGAAAGCTCAGCCTCCATCAGCTTATAGATATAGTTTGGATTTTTGGCCCTGATGTGCATTACTTTGCACTTATTAAGATTAAAGCACATTTGCCACTTGGTTGCTCACTCACCCAATGCTAAGAGATCCCTCTGGAGCTCTTGGAAATCTCTTTCAGTTTTTACTACCCTGAATAATTTAGTATTATCTGCAACCTTTGCTATTTTACTATGTACCCCTTCTTCTAGATCATTGACGGATAAATTTAAAAGCACTGGTCCTAACACTAAACCTTGGGGGACCCCACTTTTTACCTCTTTCCACCCTGAGAATTGGCCATTTCTTACTACTCTCTGCTTCCTATCATGTGGGATGTGTCAGCCAATTAGAGGTGAGCTGCCCGCCTGCTCTTGTTCATCTCTTCTTGCCGTCCTGCCCAGACTGGTGGGAAGATTCAAATTTTCTTAATACTGTACAGCAGTTGCCCTTAATTCAGGATTAAGGTAGATGTGCAGTAGCGATGGGATAATACATTGCAACAACAATCCATCGATGTAGTGTGAGTTGCTCCAATTTCAACTGTGCATTCCGCTGCATGGTATTAACATGTCTGGACACAGCCCCAGTAATCTCCTTTCCATATTATCTATCCCGATTTTCTGAGTTATTTAATACTGAAAGAAAAACGATTGTCACTTTGCTGATGTGTTCTCTCACTCTGAAAGTGGACTGAAGCTGGATTAAGCCTTAAGCATAACCACAGCCTCAAGTACAAAAAGCGTCTCAACTTCTACCATCCAAGTGCCAGGGTGTGCAAAAGCTTTCGACGCTCTTCCTTCTGCAGTCTTTTCAAGACAGGAGTTTGCTTTAGAAGGCAACCACTAATTAACCTCTGAAAATGTCTGCCTTCTCAAGGATTCCCATCAGGGAGCTGATTCCCTCCTGGGCTTCTTAGCCTTGCAGAGTGCTTTATTGTTCCAAAATAAGACTCACTACCGATGCGTCATCCATGTGAATAGTGCCAGGTGTAGGCAAGGGTGTGTGTGTGTGAATGTTTATTTAAAGACTTGTGCCCTTGCAGAGGACTTCTATGAGTTGTCACAAAGCAAGGAAAGAGAAGGAAAGTGGAGTGCTTGTGTCACCTCTAAAGCACACACTTCTGTGAAGGGCTTATATTACCTCTGTGGCTGCTGCCATGTAATGGACATAATAGATCACCTGCACATTTTCAGGTCATGATGAATGAAAGGTCACAATATGCGGAGATGGGGTGGCCAAGTGTTTTACTTCACTCAGGGGAGAAAGCAGCTCTGTAGTTTGAAACATTATTACAAGGTTGAAAGCTGTCTCTAGGGGAATACGGGCAGTCCATTTCTAGTTTAAAGATATAAAAGTCAGAGCATAAGAACATAAGAGGAAAAATAAATAAGGCCACAGCCCATCTAGTCCAACCCAACTAGCCTCACACAGTGGCCCACCAATTGCTTCTGGTCATGTCAAGCCAAAGACAAAACCTTCACCTGCTCTCAAAGACCTGAAAATGGCCTTGGAGGGGATCCTGCCTATCTCTCCAACCTGGAAGCAGTACCTAAGTATCCATTTAAGTAATCTACAATACACCTGTCTTCCCTGGATTTATCAAATCCTTCCTTAAAGCCATTCAGACTGGTTACTGTAACCACCTCTTCTGGTAATGATTTCCATAGATCAATGACCCTCTGGGTGGAAAAAATCATCCCCTTGTTGGCCCTAACACTTTTGCCCATCAGCTCTATAGAGTATCCCCTAGTTCTAGTGCTGTGCAATAGAGAAAATATTTCTCTTTTTCAGCCTTTTCCCACATATGAAAGTTTTCCAGCCCCTTGATTCAAAGAATGTCTCAAAACCGATCCTACCCAGGTGACTTGGCTACATTCTTCCCTCTTCTGGAGATTGCTATTTATAAATTTGCTTAGTCACATTTTATGTAAATTAGTCTTCTTTCTTCATAATGCATTTTATCTTTTTTTTGGCAATGTGTAAGTGATTTCTTAAACCAAACAGACAAATTTGTACAGATGTGTTTGTGTGGTCATCACCCTACCCACAATGCTGTGCATGACCACACATGAGTTTCTGCAGTCTGAAGTGATCCATTCCCATCAAGGTTTTAGTCAAACCTTGAGAGAAGTATTTTTTTACACTCATACCCACTGTTTGACGCTTGATCCCATCCTCTCTGGACTGCCAAAGGCATACCAGCTGCCAAAGGCATACAATCTAAACAGCAATAATAATAACAAATAACAAAGTAAAAATTGGTTTATAACAAAGAAAACAATAAAACATCAACATGCAATATCTCATTAGACAGTTAATTTACACAGAGCCTGGGAATGCTTCCCTAAACAAAGTAGTCTTCAGTTCAGATTTAAAAGGTGACAAGGAGGTAATAGCGCACAAGCGGGAAGGCAGTAGGTTCCAAAAATGGGGGGAAGCAAAAGAAAAAGGACGAATCCTAGACGGAACAGTGAAGATCCGAGGTTGAGATAAGAAACCTTGGTTACTAGAGTGAAGGGTTCAAGAAGGAATATAAGGAGAAAGAAGATCAGATAGATAAGGTGCAAGTGCATGGAGAGTTTTGAAAGTAAACAACAACAACTTATACCAAATGTGAAGAGGGAAAGGAAGCCAGTGAAAGGATAATAATGAAGGAGAGACATGGTAAAAACAGTGTACAAGCATCATGATGCGAGCTGCTGAGTGTTGAACAGAAATTAGGGGACAAAGGTAGGAAAGAGGCAGACCCACTAATAGGAGATTACAGTAATCTAGTTGAGAAATTACCAATGCATGAACCAGAATCTTGGCAGTGGACGTAGAGAGAAATGGGTGAATTTTGGCAATATTATAAAGAGAAAATCTACACGCTTTGGCCATGGCGTGAATGAGAAAGAGAGGGAGAGAGAGAATGTGGGGAATGAAAGATAAAGAAGAATCAAATATAAAACCGAGACTGCGGGCTTCCTGCACCGGCCAGATAGAAATGTCACCAACAGAAACAGAAAAGGAACGAGAAAGAGAGGGCTTATGAGGAAAAACAAGGAGCTCTGTTTTTGACATATTAAGCTTCAGGTGCCGATGGCACATCCACTGTGAGAAAGCAGTAAGACATGATGAAACTTGCTGCTCAAGCCCTGCAGAAAGGTTGGGGGTGAAAAGATACAACTGAGTGTCATCATCGTACAGATGGTAAGAGAAGCCAAAGGATCTAATGAGCGATCCCAAAGACAGTGTGCAAAGAGAGAACAGAAGTGGACCTAAGACAGACCCCTGGGGGACACCAACAGAAAGGGGGACAGGAGACGAGGTCTGACCGTTCGCAACCACTGCAAAGGATCTGTCTGAAAAATAAGATTTGAACTAGGCAAGAACAGTGTTTGAGAACCCAATGTCAGAAAGAGTATCAATTAACAAACAGTGATTCACGGTATCAAAAGCCGTTGATAAATCAAGCAAAATGAGGACAGAATAAAGGCCACTCACCTTGGCCCGAAGATCATCAGAGATCTTCATAAGAGCCGTGTCTGTGGAGTGTCGCGGGCGGAAACCGGGCTGAAAGGAATCGAAAATAGAGTTAGCTTTGAGAAACTCAAGACAGCGAATGCAAACAACTCGTTCCAACACCTTGGAGAAAAAGAGAAGAACAGAGATTGGACGATAGCTTGACAGAGAACAGGGGGCAAGAGAGGATTTTTTTTAAGAATAGGGGAGACAAGGGCATGTTTAAAGTCAGCAGGAAATGAGCCGGTGGACAGAGAGAGGTTGAAAATAGAAAGAAGAGAAGGGAGAAGAGATGGAGCAACAGAAACTAGGAGACAAGAAGAAATTGGGTCAAGGGAGCAGGTTGCAGGTTTGGAAGAGAATAGCAACTTAGAGAGTTCATCACAGGAAACAGGAGAAAACTCGTAGAAGTTGTTAGATGGAGAGACTAGAGAAGGAGCAAAAGAAGACGAATCAGGAAGAACTATCTCAGAATGAATAGTCGTAATCTTAGCAATGAAATAATTAGCAAAGTCAGTGGGGGAAAATGAAGGAGACAAGGGTTTGAGCAAGGGTTTGAGCAAGGAGTTGAAGCAAGAAAATAGACGCTGCAGGCTTCTTTCATTAGCACAAATCAGAGACTTAAAATAATTCTGCTTGGCCAGTGACAAAGTGCGTGATAAAGATAAAAGAGCAAATTTATAATGTATAAAATCGGCCCACTCCCGGGACTTCCTCCAGAGACGTTCGGCTGCTCGAGAGCAGGACCGTTAGAAACGAACGGTGGGAGTAAGCCAGGGCTGAGGCCTGTTTGTAGAAGAGGACACACGCAAAAAAGGAGGAGCTAGGCTGTTGAGAGTAGAAAAAAGAATAAAGTCAAAGCATAGCCATATCAGCAGAGTCCCCAAGAGGTAGAGAAGGGAGGGAGGAATCAAAAGACTGAGAGAGAAGGTCAGGGGTAACAGACCGGAGATCACGAGAAAAACGTTGGATAGTGTGGGACAGAGGAGGAGGGGTACAAGTAAGAGTGAAAGAGATTAGATGATGATCAGAAAGAGGGAATTCAGATGCCTTCTCGGAGAAGTGAGAACTAAATCAAATCATTTAGAAGTGAGAACTAAATCAAGACAATGACCGAAAGAGTGAGTTGGGAGGATAGAATGGAGTTGGAGACTAAAAGAAGCTAAAAGAGAGCTGAAATGGGAAGTAGGAGGTCTATTAGTATCATTGAGATGAATATTAAAATCAGCAAGAATCAGAGTCAGGACTGCATCTGCCAAAAAGAAAGTCAGCCAGGACTCAAAGTCAGTAAGAAACTGAGTAGTAGTCCTCTAGAAAACTGTACTCGCTACAGTTTGGGAGACAAATCAACATTATTTTGGAGGCTGAATCTGCAAATGGGGATGGTCCTGGGCTATTTGGGGAGGAGATTGACACTTGCATCATTAACGGGGAGGTTTCACATCCTGTGCTTGCTGTTCCTGTCTTGTGCATTGGAGATCGCAACTGTTTGGGCATTTTTGGCAATAAATGGTGACTGAACAAAAATGAGTCTCTTTCTGAGACCATTATTCCACCCTCCCTTCCCTGATTGCCAAGTCAAGACAAATAGCAGCTTCTGAAACGTGCATACAATAATGGAGTGCCCCAGTTTTACAGTGAAAGATACAAATGCCATCTCCCAAATCTCTTTCCGTGACCATTATTCCCCCCCTCCCCAATTGCCAAGCCAGGGAGGATAATTTAATCTAAATTTCGCATGAGTGCTAAACTGCTGTACTGGGTGAATCAGAGGTGCGCACCTCTGGTAAACTGCTGCCAAACCCTGTAGCGGCTTTGCAAAGTGTTCCGGCTTTTTCATATTATTTTTATTATTATCATATTTGTATTGCCTTTCAGCCCTATGTGCCATGATCAGGGAAGAAAGTGCTGGGTGGCATTTCCTTGCCATCACTAAAGCGGGCAGCACAGGGGTTGGTGACATCAGCCCAGCTTCCTATCGGGAGAGAGGGGGCAGAAAGAAAAAAGATGCTGCCCTCCCCCCGCAGGGGTTTTGCACGGTTTGCATCAGGACACCCGTATTCAAACTGAGCCCACGTTATCAGCAAACACATGGGAACGGCTCAATTCAAACTCTGCCCTGCATCCAGACTGAAAATAGTCTAATCCGCACTAAATGGAGTGCATGGGGATGTGGCCTTAATCTGCATTATTTGGATAATCCAGAATAAAGCATGGATAATCTGGAATAGGAAATGTCTGGATGTGCTTTACTCCAGATTATGCAAATAAATCGGATTAAGTAGGTGCTGTCTTAATGAAGCTTCTATTGCACTCTATGCTATAAATGTGCCCACAACACAACAATTTTTTCAGATTCCTGAGATGGGTATAAGGTGCAGTATGTACAATAGCTTGTGGTGGAAATGCCTTCTGGTCTCTCCAATACCACCGCTTTCATCATGTGTAGATGCAGCCTGAGCCTCTGACACATAGCTTTCTACCTTAAACTAATGGAACCTGTAACCAGTGGCATAAACTGAAGTACAGAGAAAAAGAGGAGGAAATAAGATCTATAAAATCTTGTAATTAGAGATGTTCAATAAATGTGCCCATATGTTCTTTGCAACATGTAAACTGCCCAAACCCTTACAAACCCTCTAGAAAGGTTTTTGCAGATAGCACTCACCTGCCACTCATGACTGTCTTTGCAGCCAGGAGGGGACAAGGTCATATGCTATCCAGTGGGGTGGCGAGGCTGCCTGATTGTGATCTCTGGGTTCCCAGGCCTTCCCTTAGTCCCTGCTGAATATAAGGACAAAGCAAAAGAAAAGCATCTCTGAGGCATCTTAGAGAAGGCTTTGAGGTGGGGTTGTTCACACAGCAAGTACAGTCTGCCCCTCCCCCCCTCCTGAACCTCCTGTGCTAGAAAAGGTGGATTAGGGACACTGTCCCTCTCAAGCACCCTTTCAGTTATATCTAAACACAACATAAGTTTTACATAGGTGACATTTTTATCTCATGTACAGCTTTGGCAGGGATTGTGAGGTCATGAAGAAGCCTGTACAATCCCACTCTATCCTGGCCAGGCTTTTACAGTATTTGACCTTGTGAATCCAGCCCTCTCTGTGCGGTTCATACACTGTGAATATTGTCCATTCCTACTCCTTAAAAAAAAAATTCACGCTATCCTTCCATAAGAAGTGGTGGGTTGTCAAGCAATTAAAGCTTTCTTAGTCAATTAATTATGCTGCTTCTAATCACTTAATCAGTAAATTAACCAACTAAAATAAGCCTCAGTGCATTTCAGCATTTTGTGGATACTTAATGCAGATAGTACTAGTGTCTCTAAATTAACAGAAAATAGACACATCTCTGATAACTATGAGACAGGGGCCTCTGGAAACTTTTCTAGTACATGTCCCAATTTGTTAAAAAGCAGAAAGTCTCATATAGTTATTGTAACCTGCCCTAAGAATTCTGGGTACAGAGTAGGAAAGAAATATAAACAATAGTCCTACAGGTCTTTTCTGTGATAGCACTCTCTTTATGGAATATCCTCCCTTCTGTTGTTCATGAGCTGTCTCTAGTTAAGAAGAATAAGAGTTGGCTTTTCTACACCACTTTTCTCACCCATTTAAGGAGACTCAAAGTGGCTGACAAAGCTTACCGTTCTTCTCCCCACAACAGACACCCTGTGAGATAGGTGGGGCTGTGAGAGCTCAAAGAGAGCTGTGACAAGCCCAAAGTCACCCAGATAGCTTCCTGGAGGAGTGTGGAATCAAACACAGTGACTACAAGATATGAGTCCGGCACTCTAACCACAAGCCTGCCTCTTTACCCAGGCATTCCCTGGTTTGGATACTTGTTCATTCCTTGACCCACATAGTCTTTCATGTGATGTAATTGTTGATTTTTACAAAATTAGTTTTACCCTTGTTTTTAATTTCTCCCGAAAACCACAGATTTTTTAATGCAAAATGTAGGGTTTTAAAAAGAAAGAGAGAGAAAGTTGATAACAGACTGCATTCACCAGTAGCATATTGCATTCATACTTAGTAAGGTGCACTCACATACAGCAAAGTGGCTCAAAAGTGCCACAGAAACAGCAGCTTGTGGCCCTTGTGATCTCATCCCATCTCTCATCAGCATTTTCTAGCCTAGAATGTTCACTGGGGGAAAGGCAGGCTGGAATGGGCATAATCCCACCTGCAAGCTATCACTAAGCCATCTCTGCACCATCTCGGAGGGGCCTTTTTATTACTGTATGTGAATCCAGCCTCAAGTAACAACAGACACTTTTCAAGATTAAGTAAGACATCTCAGTCCAGATAATCAGCCCAGAGGTAACTCTAATCAAAACATATTACTGAAAGCAGAAAACAAAGGTCATCTAAGAATCGATACCAAGACACTACAGTGTAAGGCCACAAGTGGATGTAATTCGCCACAGAAATGCTGGAGTTGGCAACTGAAAACAGACTTGTGATTCAGGAGATGCTGCGGAAATAAAAAGCAAGTACAGAAGAACCTTTGCTATCAAAGGTGGCTAAAATCTGTGCCAGACTAGAAGCTATGGGCTGCCTTATTTTCTCCAAATCATTGTTAGAAGCAGCTATGAGAATGGGTAGAACAGCTAAATTTTGATGAGCAGCTATTGCTTCTATCCTGAGGTCACCAGATGAAGCTTTCACCTTGCTGCTCTTGGATCAACTCCAGACAGGATCCATGGGGGACAGCCAAAATGCAGTGCCCGGTTTCCTGCAGACAGGTACCTAAAGGAAAATGCAGGTGGCCCTCATTATTTGAGAGAGTCCGGTCCCATGGAAATCCTTTTGTATGGAACCTCTTGAGCTGCAGGCAAGATGGAAATCGGTATAAAACATGAGTTTTTAGCACCGACTTGCAGATTTGCGAATTTCTCACTCATAAGTTCAATAGAAGTGTTGCTCAAAAGCTAAAAAAACACAGTTAAAAGCAATGTAATTGCACCCTCCACCCACCTCCGAACTTCAGGACAGTTTGTGGAGGAAGCTTAAATGTCAAAAGAAGTATATTCGTATAATTTTTTATGTTAATGTATTTTTATCCTGCTCTTATGAATTTTGTATTTGACTGAGGGCTGTGACCCACTCCAAGACCATTTGATGAAGGGCAGGATACAAATGTAATGAACTTAAATATTTATTTATTTATTTATTTGTCTATCTGTCGGGCACCAAAAACTGCATCATGTTGGCAGCTGGCGGGGGGGGAGGGGTCTCAGCAGGCCATGCAAGGTTCATAGTTATTAAAAACACAAATAATGAGGAGCCATTAACAGATGGCGACCTAGCCCCTTCTTGAACCAGTCCAGCCTTTTGATATGATGGTTCCATTGGTGCACTGCCTGATCACGTGAAGCTTCCAGTTTGGTCTAGTGGTTAACGATCCAGACTCTTATCTGGGAATACCGGGTTTGATTCTGCACTCCTCCATTAAGCCAGCTGGGTGACCTTAGGCTAGTCACTGCTCTCTTCTGAGCTCTCACAGCCCCACCTACCTCACAGAGTGTCTGTTCTGGGGAGAAGAATAGAAGCTTTTTCAGCCACTTTGAGTCCCCATAAATGGATGAGAAAAGTGGGGTAGAAAAGCCAACTCTTCTTCTTTTCTCATCTCATTCTGGATCTGAACCTTGGTGCCTATGTGCCAAATCACAAGGTACAATTTTCAGAGGCATTGACTCCTCTTAAAAGCCCACATTTCAATGCATGATTGAGATTGTGGTTCTAAGACTATTTATCAGGGAAGCAGCACCACTGAATGTAGTGGGATTTAAAAGCAAAAGAAAAATGTTTTAGATCAATGTATTGTTAAAATAATTGGGAGACTAATTAGTAAACTGATAATTCTGCCCTGCTGAAATGAAACAGAACAAAATGCAGGTGAATTGTGAAAGATGATATAACACTGTGAACATCAGTCACTGTAGATTCTTTCCTTTGCAAGCAAGTATTGCTTTCAGTTCCTGACCTGCCTCTTCCTATGTAGGAGGAGAAAGTAGTTTATCTATTTATACTGAAGTATGTAAAACTTTTAGTCTTTACTTTAGGATGGAAGGGAGTCTTTTGTTTTTATCAAGTGTGAAAGTGTGCAGGTGTTTAGACATGCCTTCACTAATTTGGTGCTTGTCACATATTTTGGACCCCAACTCCTATCAGCTCCATGTTGTGTGGTGAGATTGAGTTGGGGAAGGCTGGATTCAAGTGTTAAAAATCTGTTATGGAAAAGTCTATAAATACTAGGGTCAGGTACAATACGATACTAGACTGGTAAAGTTAAGGCACAATGAGAGCCATCCACAGTTCAAGGCCTAGTAAAGCCCCAAACAAGACCACTGGCTCTTGAAATGTGGATGGCAAGGGCAGGTTAGGGCAGGCTGGATTACCTTGATAGTAGTCTGGAACACAGAGATGCGCCTTCTGCAAGCCTTTGTGCTCCAGAGTAAGCTGAGCAAGTGTGGAGAGAGCACCCCAATAGTGGGCAGTGTTCTATACTAATGTGCGGAAGTGAGGTCTTTAGTGAAAGGACCTCTGTCTTGTCTGTTTCTTTGCACTGTGTACCTCTGTGATAGAAACCAGCTTCCCAATATCTCGATACTTCAGCCTTCTTTACATTTGAATACACTGAAATGCTCTCCTTCTCCCAGGTTTTGCACCTCTGAGCATTTCCTCCATTATTTTGCTGCCATGTTATGCCAAATGAAATTGGAAGCCTGTAAGTTAACATAGCTTAAAACACACAGAGATTATGTGATGTACTTATTATTTTTCTGAATGGTAATTATAAGAATAGAAGAAAAAAGTTTATTTGTCTTTTTTTAAAAAAACCAGCATGTTAGAAAATAGGAATGTTCTTTGTGTTGACATGGAAGGAGCATTTAAAGTATGTAATGTTTTTAAATGCCTATAGTTCAATGATAGAGAATACAGAATGCATTTTTATGATCAGTCTCTAGACCTGTGATCAGATACTCCCCCCTAGAAAAAAATCTCAGAGGCATCTTAGAGAAGACTTTGAGGTGGAATTGTTCACACACCAGTCTGACCGTCCCCTCTCTCTTGAAGATTCTGTACTAGAAATGGGTTAGAAAAGGCTTAAGAAAGTGAGGGCCACACATTCTCTCTCTCTGAGGTGCTTTTAGTTAGAGGAAGGTTTGAGGTGGAATTGGTCACACACAAGTGTGCACCTCTCCTCTCCCTTAAACATTCTGTAGTAGAAAAGGGGAATTAGAGAAGGCTTGAGAACACGAGGGTCACACACTGTCTCTCTAAGGCACCCTTTTTGTTATGTCTGAACAAAGCCTAGCATTTGTAACAAACTTGAAAGAACTATAGACCAGGAATAATCAGCGAATGATGCACTACAGATCAGTCTAGGTCAGGATGGCCAATAGAGAGTTTTGGTCCTTCAGAATTCAGAGGGCATTACATTAACTGCACCTGGTAGCATATAGAGTGTTCGGTCAATTTTATCAAGCGCATTCATTATCCTGTGGCAGGCCTATAACAAAGTTATACCGTACTTTGTGCTGT
The DNA here is from genome assembly GCA_014337955.1 of Aspidoscelis marmoratus. NCBI lineage: Eukaryota > Metazoa > Chordata > Lepidosauria > Squamata > Teiidae > Aspidoscelis > Aspidoscelis marmoratus. The sequence goes on from MTQE01000401.1 coordinate 19,113,839, forward strand.
TTTCTCTGCTAATGACATTTTTTTACTCCCTGGACTTGATTGGAATTCATGTTTCCTTTGAGAACAATGTTGTCAGGACATGATTAGGAAATATTTCTGGTATCCTGAAGTATACACCATGCTACGAATTTTATTTCCATAAAAATGTGGCTGGCATTTGGAAAAGAGCTATGGAGAAGAGGAAATTTTAGCAGATGCAGGTTGTCGTGCAGGAAATGCCTGCTAGGATCTCCTCTCCTGTGTACCAATTAAAGTAGAGGACCCCTGCCTTCTTACCTGTATGGCAGACCTACCCAAGAAGCAATGAACTACTTACCTTCTGTGAAGTGGGGATCCAGTGTCCAGACTCCAGCAGCCCCCCTGTATGCATTGGCGCATGCATCATGTGGGACGAGGCAACCAATCGCAGTTGAGCTGCCATCCCTGTTCTCACCAGCATTTCTCACCATCCTGTCCAGACTGGCAGGGAGCTTCAAATTTACCTGATGCTGCAGAGTGAGTGTTCTCCAACCAGCATTAAGTAAATTCGCAGTAGCATAGCTAGAATGCGATGCCACTATGAAGTATCAGCCGTCACGTCTGACAGCTCCGTCTTGGCTGCGCATTCTGATGCACCCCACATCTAGAGTATTGTGTCCAGTTCTGGGTACCCCAATTTAAAAAAAGACATTGACAAAATAGAGCAAGTCCAAAGGAGGGCTACCAAAATGGTTAGTGGTCTAGAAGCCATGTCCTATGAGGAAAGGTTGAAGGATCTAGGAATGTTTAGCCTACAGAAGAGAAGATTGAGAAGAAACATGATCATGGTCTTCAAGTATCTGGAGGGCTGTCACAGTGCAGAGGGATTGTCCCCTATTCTCACTTGCACAAGATGGGAGGACTAGAAACAACAGGATGAAAGTTCAAGGGAGTCTATACAGATTAGATATTAGAAAAAACTTCCTGACAGTGAGGGAGATCAGTCAATGGAATAGGTTGCCATGGGAGTTAGTGAGTTCTTCACTGGAGGTCTTTAGCAGAAGCTGGACCTACATCTGTCTGGAATGGTTTAGGAAATCTTGCATTCAGCAAGGGGTTGGACTCGATAACCCAACTCTATGATTCTATGAAATGAGTCTTCTGGACAGTTGTCTTGAAAATATCTGTGCACCTCTCAGTCTATCATTTCAAGCTCTATGTACATTCCTTCTATTTGCCTTTGTCTTGCAGCTCCTCATCTGTATGCACAAAGCCACAAACTTCAGCCAGCCATATCAAACAGAGTCTTAATTGCCCTCAGAGATTCCCACTAGGGAGAGCTGAAGGAAGCAAATCAACTGCACATGATGATAGATGCTAGTCACAAAGCTTAACACGCTGTTGAAAAAGTATTTGGAGGATACTGTGCTGAGACATGAGTGCCAAAGACAGACACAGCAGCCATTTATTAAAAATAATTTAACAGTGTCTTGGAGTGCCTCCAGATGTGGGTTAAAACTCCCGATAGCCTCAACACTGCATTGTGAATGCCACACGTACCCATAGCATTACCAATAAAGTCCCATATTACTGAATCAAACATGTGTAATATCACTATTGATGCTTGGTTTCCAATAATAGCAGTGCTTACCTTTGTGTCTGCCAGTAGATTTCAGAATCAACTTCCTTGGGGCTACTGGCAGCCATCCAAATCCTGATTTGGGATTTTGTTATCAAATAGATTTACACTGCTTTGAAAAAAAGACAAATGCATGACAAACATCAGAAGGAAGTGGGCAGGCTCTTAGCTGGCTTCTGTTAGATCCAGGTGAGTGGATTCCAAAAGCTGCCTACAGACACAAAGGTAAGCCAGTGACTGCTTCTTCTATCTGGGAGGGTGGTAAGAAGCAATCGTGGGATCTTCTTTAGATCCCATATTGTTTCTTGCCATCCAGAGACAGCCTTAACCAGCACTCAGCTCAAGATCTTGTCTTGGGATCTTTGTGTATTTTTCCACCACGCTCCTTAGATCCACATCTAAGAAGATCTGGATCTAAGGAATGGGTACATTCCTTAATCCAGATCTAGTAAATCCAGATTAAGGGAAGCACCCAATGTGTTTCCACAGGAGGTGTAGCACCCATTAGCAATGGGTGCTAACCTCCCTGCCATGGAAACACCTTTGCACCCATGAGGGGAATCCAGATCATCCCACGAGGGGGTCTGCCTGTCACCCTAGGTGTTTGGGGGGACAGGGGGGACAGGGGGGTGCACTCTCCGAAGTGACTTCGGAGGCTCTTCAAAGTAACTTCGAAGTGACTTCGAAGTCATTACGAAGTGACTTCACAGCCGAGGTTTTGAGGCTCCCCCCCATGGGTGCCCCCTCCCCCTAGCCTCCTCTAGACGCCATTGCCTGTTTATCATGGAAACAGACTCCATTTAATCCAGATTTTTTGGCTGAAGACCCCATTGTAGATCCCATTAATGAGGTCTACAGAAAATCCGGATTAAAGGCAGAAAAGTACCCATTTGATCTGGATTCCCCGATTAGCAATGGAAACAATCGGGTCCCAAATGGGTGCCGTGGTGGAAATGGGGT
>MTQE01000401.1:19133840-19150993 GCA_014337955.1 Aspidoscelis marmoratus
ACAGCAGCAGTTTTCCCAGGTTATTTTATCAAAATCCCAGTTATTTACTGCTCTGGATCAGCATCCCTGCACCACCCCAAAAGCTTGTGTGATCTTTGGAACCAACCCAAACAGCTCTGAAGCCCTGGGGGACCCATTTTTGGAGCACAACAGGACAGGCCACAAAAATAGGTCCCCCATGGCTCTAGCATGCCAGTATTGTTGAGGTCTACCAGGATATTACATACCCAGAAACTCTACCCATGTAGAGTGTACCAAGAAGGGCTAGTAGTGGAGCCTCTCCAACCCTCCCAAGTGTACAGACAAAAAAGGACTCAGAAGAGGACCAGAGAAAAGTTAAATATAGAAAGATTCTTTCTTTCTTTTCTTTCTTACTTCCTTTTTCTCTCCCTCGCTCCCCACCCAGCGCCTTTTACATGCTGTGTGAATGCTAGTTCTTTTCCCGAGTGCTACAGCAATCAAAGTAATGATCACTCGGCATACGCAGTACCTTCGTGGCACTGTGTTTAGTGCAACAGCGATGCTTTCAAAACAGAGATGTTTATTACACTTTCAGCAAAGAAAACATGTGGGAGAGCACTCATCATTTGTGGCTACTTATCCCAGCAAGACAAGCAAGATACTGGGAAAGGAAAGAAAAGCCCTTGAGATTCATTCAGGCTAGTTCAAGGAGCCCTGTGGTCAGTACAGTGCCTATCCAGCCCTTCTGGGGAATGAAATTTTCCCCTCTCCCTCTTTTCCCTGTACGGAAGAGACCAAGAGAAGCCAATCTAATGCCTGGCAGGTGTTTGTTGGACTCAGATTCTCAAAGCCTTAGCTAACAGAGCTAATGCTCCATGTGATCTATGCATACGGCAGTCCTTTGCATATTCATAACAAGTCCTTATTAAAGCTTGATCCCTTTTATTTGACCATAGAACTACAACTATGCAAGTCTAGTAACTTGCTCAGTTTAAATAGACTCTCTAATGTGTATCTGTGTTGTCATGCTTCTGTGTAGTATGAACACACTGCAGTAGATTGTGTGCTCATTTCTTCCGTGCTGAGATACCTGTAATAGGTTAGCATACGAGAAAGCTGAGGATTTTACTTAAAGGTTAGGATGAACTTGGAATTGTTAGAGAAGATGTGTCCAGTCTCATAGTCCATTCAAATTAAGAGATTTATATTGGTAATTTGGAAGTTTTGTATTTTCCTTAGCCCATTTCTAGCTCACATTTAAAATCTGAAGAGCGAAAAGAAGATAATTGTGAGGCACATTTGGGTTCTTTCTTAAAAATGAAGACGCTGTGCTTTTCTTAAATTTTTCTCTCTACTGTGCCTCCGTGTGAGACTTATACTGTTGGGCATCATCAAGTCATGAGGGACTCCTGGCTGACTGCAAGGGCATCTCCATGGGCACCTCTATGCAGGTTTCTTGGAAGAGATGCAGAAGTGCTTTGCCATTTCTTACTTCCAGAAGTTGGCCAAGGATCAAACTGGCAACCTTTGCTTTCTAGGCAGTAAGCTCTACCACTGAGTGTTGACTCCCTGATAAATACTCTTCCACCTATAGATATTCTACCTCAAGAGGAAGAAAGAGCATAAAGTAAGTGAATTGGGATTAACACTCTGGTCCAAACTTTTCTGGAAAGAATTTGGGGGCTAGCATAGCAACCTGCACTTATTGAAAGCTACTCCTGATGCAAATCACCATGTTGGAGCTAACTTAACTACTTGCTGAAACAAGACGAAATAGACCAACTAACACAGAAACAAAAGAAGGAACCAATTTCCATACAATTTGCATTTGTTAATGTGTAAGTGGGATGCATGGTCACCCTGCCCATATCTTCTGCAGCTGCTGTTTGCAGGATTTCTCCCCCCACCCACCCCCACCACCCCGCCCATGCACTGCATATCTAATATAGTCCTGAAAGCTAGCACAGCTCCAAGGATATCACTAAAGAAGCCTTGGTTTTAGCAGAAAGTCAGGCAGGCCTTCGTATCCTGCAGACTGAGAGCACAAATATGTACACAGGGTAGTAATAACGCCAAGCCAAGCAACCAGCCAAAGGCCCCCAAGAGATCCTTCACTTCCTGGGCTCCAGTAAAGCCAAGGCTGAGTCCAGGGCTGTTATTCCATGGCATGGCTCACCTGTTTGCAAAAGGCTTTGCATTGAAGCCTGTCACTTTTCTTATCAGTAGCTGCTGTACTGCCTGCCTGCCTCCACTCTCCAACAATACCAAGTCTGCTGTCGTGCTCTCTAATCACTGGAATAAAGGTTTCACAGGAGTGACGGCCCTGGAGATGCTGGCTGAGAAGATCATCCAGACGCTGATAACAGTGCTTATTCTCTGCCACCTTCTTGCCTGTTTGTTGTTTTGTTTAAAAGGCTGAGTTACGCATTTTAAACAGCCGCTCCCCCAAACCCAATTATCTCCAGAAGGCAACCTGATAAAAAAGCAACATAAGTGGCTGCATGAAAATCTCCTTGTGCCACGGCCTGGGGGAGAGCACTGCAACAAAAGCCTCTAAAAATTGAGTTAACCCGCTTTAATCCTTTTGAAAGATGAGGAGCGCTGATAATTATTTTCTGCAGAGGTTGGCAAGAGGAAGGAAGGAGAGGCATAAATAAATACATGCCCCACACTAATAGGTTTCGGATGACCTATGAGGTTGCCCATTCCTTGGGCATGAATTATTTCCTTTATGTGCAGTCTCCTCCTTCCCCCTTCTCCCCCAGTGGAAATCATGGCTCTGCACTCAACAGAGTGTATATTATTATAGTGAGCACTTTGTGGATTTTTTAGAAACCCTTAGAATTGCTGCTCAAAATGTATAGGCCACAGAAAGCATAAGTGAGAAGTATTCAGCTACTGGCATGGTTATCCAGACAAAATGGTGGACAAGGAACACTGTCTACCCTTTAAGTTAATCGAAGTTAAAAGGTGAGAAAGCATCCTTTTTTGCTGGGCAGGACAGTGCAGATATAAATTGTTGACTAATAGGTCTGAAGCAGGCTATCTGGTCTGCCATGACTGTTCTGAAGGGCCCTTTTGACGAGCAGTGACTTTGAAATCCGGGGTGCCATCACAGCCAGACTTTGGATCAAATATCCAGGATCTCATTGGCAGCATGAGCAAATGCAGATGCGGTCACGAAAATTACGGTCCAGATCACTATCCAAAATTATTGGTCCCCTCCCACAGCAAAGCTGTTAAGTCCAGATATAAAGATTTGCAAGTACTTCCCTGCATGTTTTAACTCAATCATGTTTAGGAATTAGAAAAGCTTCTTATTGTGGGCTGTGGCTCTCTTGCCCTCGTGGATAACTATGTCTTTCAGGAACCCTCAGGAACCTCCAGGGGAACATCCCAGAGCACTCATTGCCAGAGATTACTTTGACTTTCAGTTTCCCTCCCATATGTCCATTGGAGCACCAAAACAAAGCCCTCTGGTGGTGCCTCTGCCATTCAGTATGTTCTCTGCTGCCATTTGGACAAATGCTGACAGAAAGTATGCCCTACAGATCTTACACTACGCACGTCTGCTAGTAAAAGCCTACTTTCAAGACCTTTCCCCACATGAGTAGGCTCCTTGCCTTCAGAGCTGATGGCTCAGTTCAGGATGACCTGTCACCTCTGTAGAGTTGGAGCAGGGTGAAGTGTAGTCCATTTGAGTAGCACAAGATCTGCCCTGGGGGAAAAGAAAACCACCTCCACCTCTGCACACCCTTGCTTTGGGAGCGACAGTGTGATAGACTTGGCCTTTATCTACACACCACAGTGAGGAATTGGAAGCATGGGGAGAAACCCAGGTTATTTTTCACATGAAAATGGAAGACATTCTGACCCTGTTTTCTTGTTCTTTAGTTCATAAAATAAGCACATCACCCCAGCCTCTCTCAAGACACAAAGGAGGCGCCATCAGGCCCCAGATCATGTGGCTTTTTCTTGTTCCATGTGTGAGGGTGAGTTTTCTTAAGTGCATAAAATTAGAACTGCAGACTTTGAAACTCTTAAAGCATAAAGGAGCTGATTGTGGCCATGGAGGATCATAACTGTGATGCATGGATCTATTGTTGAAGAGAAAGCATTATGACTGGCCAGTTTTGGGGGGGAAAGGAACTCTATAGGAATGCCTCATTCAGCTGCAGATACTTTTGGCCAGAATTTACACCAAAATAGCAAGCTGGGTTGATTTTTTTTTGGGGGGGGGGAGGGGAATGAACTACAAGTAGATAAAACCCACTGTACAGAAACTATGGACTATTTGCAGAAATACAACAGAACTTCCCAGGGACATCCAATTTTAATGTGATATCTGTGGATAGAGGCCAGCTCAAATCTACAGAAAACCCTCAGTATAATCACCACCTACGTTTCCTCTTTACCTGAAACATATCTGCAGTTTGAGATGATACCTCTCTGTGGATTCATGTTTGGTCACATCTGCAGATGAGGTTGATGATGAACTGATGGTTGTGTAACCCTTCTAAGCTCACATTCAGCATGTGCAAACATGCTACCAGAACACCGCTAGGGCTCCTGGTAGATTGTTCAAAGGGCTTTAGTGTCAAGCCAGAAGAAGGGAATTTCATGGTGCAGTCAAGCTGGCATTCCACCTGCATGAATAGCTGCTGGCATAGTCAATGGCATGTGAATGCTGCTGACAGAGGCCCAAAGGGACCTAACAACCTCCCACGGATTGGCACACTGTAGATAACATAAGGCAGACAGCAGTGAGCTCACTTCTGCATTATAGCATGGTGAGCTTTTCTATGCAGACATGGCCTTTGTCTCCTTTCTTCCCCCAAGGAAGTACTTTTTGTTCCTTTCCAGTAAAGAGAAATGGAACCATCTTTGCTTCCAGAACTGCCTGAGTGAAACTGCTTTGATAATTACAGTGGTTTTATTTTGAGGAGCTCATGCTAACTCTCTCAATAAACCTTTTATGTGCTATTTTCCTCTTGAACAGTCTGAATGCACACTTGAACTTATTCTGTTGTAATTCTGTTCTCCTTTATGCTACGGATGTACCCACACAGTCAGCCAAAAGTTTTCCAAAATAGCATATATGGATTAGGACAGATTTCTTCACAATCAACTGTTCTTATAGCCATATTAAAGTAGCCAGTGATTGGAACACACACACCCTTAAAAAAAATCCTTAGTACAGCTGTATTTTTAATTATGGCTGGACTTCAAAAAAGGTAATGCAGGTAAGATCTAGATAAGAGGAAGAGGATGGCAAATCAGGGAGGACAGGTCGTTTTCCCATCCCTTGAGGCAGAAGCTCACCTCTAACACAATGTTGTTACTGAAACTGTAAGCCAATATGTTACTGATGAGCAAAACTCAGAGAAGGTAGAAGGAAGAGAGGAAGGAGGGAGGGAGGGAAAATTACTAAGAAGGTCCAAAAGAAATAAATTTATTGGAACAGGAAAAAATACCAAACCAAAAGGAGTTAACAATGGGGAAATAGCAAAAGTTGCTTATACAAATGTGAAATCAAAGGAGAGGGGCAGTAAACAGAGGAAGGAAGACAGACTCTTAAGAGGAAGAGGATAAAGGGGGGGTCTGTTTTTTGTGCAGGCACGATCAAGAGAAGAGAGCCCTGCTGCTTAGGTTAAGTATCAAATTTACCTTGCTGCTAAGTTCTTAGGTTAAGTAGTTGTATACATAGTGAATCACCAGTTCTTTAAATCAAAATTAATTCTCCTGGTTCTTCCCTGGAAATGCTTTAGCCATTAACCCCTTCCCTCCATGTTCCATAAATATGTAAAGAACTTTTCCATGGTGGGAATGAAATTGGCCCCGCTGTGGTCACCTGCTTCCCTTTGGCGATATAAAACTCCTCTTCTTTTTGCACCTTACTGGGATGTCCTGGCCTGGGGATATATAACCTTTCTCCGCACATAATAACAAGTTTTCCCATTCTGATGCTGGATCCGCACACTAGATTTAGACTAGGTTGGAATGCTGGCTGCTACACAATGCATGCTAGCACTAGCAAACATCCTAGGCTAAGTGGTAATTTGAGGTCTCTGTTTTCACACCTGGTCTCACAAACTAGAAAACAGCTTAAGTAACTTTGCAGACGCCACTGCTTGTCTACAGTCAACAGCGGTGAGGGCAGGACCCTTTGAAACTCCAGTTAATGCCAGGACAGTTCAACTAGCAGCTGGCTGTCAGACAGTAAAGGTATGTGTTATGGGTTGGAAGGCATTCCTCCTAAAAGTGTGAGAATGTGTGCCACTTCCCTTCAACTCCACTGCATATGCACTGAGTCTGCACAAGTCATAACAAGAGAATGGGCAACTAAAAAACAGCCTTTCTTTATCTTTGGCTGCATCCATGAAGAGAATACCAGTGAGGAATGTGGCATCTGGACAAACCAGGAGCACTGCAAGGCACATAGCATGGTTCCAAGATCTAGTAAGCATCTTTGGAGCTGGCCATCCCACAGAAATGAAATAACAATACTGAGTTGCCTACCCTCAGGTATTCACCCTATTGACATGCAGACAGACAGTAACCACATGAATAACCTACCTGGCTTTTGCTTCCCTCAGTGATAACTTTGGATGTGGTGATGAAACCTTCCTTCTGCTACCATTTCCAGCAACAACAAAAAAAACACCCATGTGTCCTCTTTGAAAATGGAGAACTTCCCTTCCCAAGTTACAAAGACAGTGAGAGGGTAAGAATAGTGCATGAAGGCACTATGCACCCCATCTCTGGAGCAGGAGAAAGTGCTGCTGCCCATAAAGCGCTGTGGAGAAGATGGGGTGCATTTTTATTTCCCATCCTACTGCCATGATAGAAGAATATAGGACTAGGCATGTGCCAAACTCTTACTGAAATTTCCCAGAACCCACCAAAAATGTCTCTGCACTTTCTTCTCAAGCCTCAAAATTAGCACAGTGTTGGACACACCACTGAAGCAGGAGGTAAACCACTCCATTCCTGGTCTGGAGAAAGTACTCTGGCCTGGGAGCAGCCCTCTCAATGTGTACCACATGCTTTGTGCAGATCTTGGGGCCTGCCATAGTCTGCGCCAGCATGGACGGCAGGTCTCTATTCCAATATATAAACCAGTAAAGGGCCCAGTACAGAAAGAACCTAAAAATGATCCTGACTCTAATCCATTCTGAGAGTTTCATTGCGTTATAGAAGGCCAAGAACAAGATTCAATGAAAGTTGAATAGAGGCTTTCAAATATATCTTCGTTTTGTAAGAAGCAGAAACACTCTATAAAAAGATTATAGCTGTGATCCTATACACAAACCCATGCTTAGCTAGGGTTGAGAAGAGGTCAGTGTTCCCACCCCTGCAACTAACAATATACCACCCTTGAAAGGAAATGATGGCAGGGTTTGATATAAAAAGATAAGTGATGAAAATGTAAAAGAAGCATTAGTGCAGGGAAAGTGGAGGAGGAAGATAGGTTAAAGGACTAACACAGTACAAGCCTTATGTTTAGAGAGGGGAAAGGAACATCTCACTCTGTACATAGCAGGAATTGAAGAAAGAAAGATCAAGTGGGCATTGTGGTTAATTGGACTAGGCTGGGGCTACACACAGAGTCCCAGGTCACTGAGAGCAGAGTCACAGGGTATGGATATTTTCTTACTCATTTGTGGGATTACTAACGTGCCCTTTGCTAGCCGATATCAGACTACAGCAACAGAATAAGACAATAAAAAAGCAACTCTGTATTCGCAGACATCGTAGTACCATAAAACGGCCTTCAAATGCCAAGAGCAATTAGCAACACAGAACCAACAGTTTTATACTGTTTTATGATATATTGTTTTGTTGGATATGGTGGATTTTAAGGTTGTTACCCACCCAGAGACCTTCAGGTATAGGGTGGGACAGAAATATAAATAATAAATAATAAATACTGCAGAAATCAGCCATTCCCACCAAGTTGAGTGAAAACATGCTTTTTGTCATCAAACTGAATCCCAGCAGTGCTGTTCTAATTGCATCTGCAAGAGGATATTATTCTATGGTACCACAGCAAAGAAGGCCCTGCAATAGGCTTGTATGACTCACTGTTCCACAGGATCAAATGATGGTAAAGAAGTCTGAGAGTGCTAGGTGTTTCACCTAGCCAACTTGGGCTCTTCTCACCTTCTAGAGGTAATTAGGGAGCAAGTGAGTGCCACAAAAATCAGATGGGGAACTCACTCATTCAAACCACCCTGTGGACACAGCCATCACCACCATTACTTACACACCCATGGGCAATGTGGTCTCATGCTTGTGCACAATGTCACACTGACCACATATCTTGACATCATATGCAAGCACAGTGTTGTGCCACCCAAAGCATCCATATGGTGAACTGAGCAGATGAGTCCTCCCACGCAATTTCCACAACATTCACCTGCTCTCTAATTACCTATAGGTGTCAAGGAGAGCTTGGGTACATTAGGTGAATCACCTAACCCTCCCAGGCCACTTTACTGTGGTTTGATCCTGTTGAACAGCAATGTGCCAACATGCCTACCCTGCTGCAGAAGAGAAGACAAGCATGTGTATATTAAAAATGAGAAAGGATTGTTCCAGATGAGAATTCTCCTGGTCATCTGAACTGGCTGTCATCCTGATGGTAGCATTTCCTGCTACGTTATGTAACATGCCCTCTTTCCAACACATTTCTGCCCTCCCCAAACCTTTGTACTTGTCAAAATCTCTTTCCACACTCCTGCATGCATGCAGTCCAAAAAAGAGAAGAAAAAAAGAGAAGATTAATGTGAAGAGCATAACTGTATAGAAACTGGGGAGTGGTTGCAGGTCCATCCCTGCCCTAACACCAACCATTTGTCTACGGCAGCTGTGATTTTCTGTAAGGAAAGTCCATTACACAGGCTTCTGCTGAAAGCTAGAGGCTCCATAGATGCAAGACACCTTGGCTGCCAACAGACCATGAGAGGAAAATGCAGGGCCTTGTTTAGATCCTGCAGTGGCCTCTCACCATCCCTGACAGAAATTGCGGGGCAAGCCTCCGTCCTTACCATTTTTGTCCCTTTCTCCCAAAATGCCTCAGGTGGTCTGAAATACCAAGACCTGTCAAGACATTTACCGTGTAAAATGCCGTGCAGGAACAGAGATCACATGCTAGGCCTCAAGGCCATAGTTTGCTGAGAAACGTTATCAGCAGATGCTGTTATTCCATTCTGCTGTTAATATAGTCTAAACATGGCTGCTTGTGTCCACTGATATTATGGGAACCTGTTTAGGTCCTGAGAAAGGGTCAGCCTGACTCTCTCGGAACTCAATTGGGCATGAGAAGCCATGTGATGTGTAGGGAGAAACATATCTATTCTCTCTCACACACATATTCATGTATCTATCCATATATCCATGCACATAATCATTCAGCATTTATATTAACTGCTTTATTTTAATGCTATATACTGCAGCCAAGCAATAAAGCACCTTCCGGAATTCTGACTCCATGTTTTGGATCTACTAAGCTGTTCCTGTCTGCTGCATTTGTGCCTGAGTGATTTGTCTCAAGCTTACTCTACTGACAAGAACTGCACAAGGGCCCACACCCCTGTACTTGTGCAGTGCATATTTTCAATTAGGTTTTGCACATGTGCAGTGGATATTCTCCTTTTGGGGGGGGGGGGACAAAAGTAAGCACCAGACAAAGTAAGCAATATTGCTATGGGGGAAAACACACGATATCTTTATTCCAGGATTTCACCTCTACATCCCAGGACTGCATTGGGCTTGCCACAGATACATAATCCCAGATTTTAGACCCTGTTTGGATATAGTCCCAATTTTATGCCCAGATCACACAGAGCTCTTGTACAGGAACAGGAGGAGTTCATGTATTGGCTGGTAAAGTGGATCCTTGAGATAATGATGAACTCAAGCATACATGGCCAATATCTTGTGATGGAGGGAACTGCATTAAAGCCACACCCAGGCCGCATCCCCATTACAACCTTATTTCGGTTTCAAACCGTTTTCAATCCTCACAGACCCCATGTCAGTTTGGCTTAACACGCTTTCTGCATGTTAAATCCCCCCAAAGTGTTGTAAATGTTAACCCTCATTTCAACAGGTCTCACTGTGGTTCGTGCGCTTGAAACGTTTTACATTTTTTACTGTGGGGACCATACCGTGTTAAGGGATGACAATCTGTGTTTAGGGTTTCTCTCCCCCAATAGCTTGCTTCCAAAGATAGTGATTTCACTGAAAAAATCCACCTCTCAAAACAGCCCCTATAAAAATCCACTCCTTAAAGCAGCTGCTTCACTGTAGCGATCTACCCACTTCACACCTTATAACATGTTGCAATTTTGCGCAATTCTAGCTCTTTGAAAGTTCTGACCTTTAGAAAGGGAAAAGAAAGTAAAGCAGCTGGAGGTTCTGTTTTAAAGGCTGTGGCTGTGAAGGGGGCTTGAGTTGCTGCTGCTGCTGTGTGCCCTGGGAAATGGGGAGAGGAGGGGAAAGAATTGCTGGCTGCCCGCTGCTGTTTTTCCTCCAGGCAAGCAGCAGCCACCCAGCCACCCAGCTAGGCTCCCTGAAGGGGTCCCTTATGGGTGGTGCGTTCATGCCAGGAGAAAGAGGGCAGAGCAGCCCCGAAAAGCAGCTTTTAAAAAGTAGCCACTTGAGTCACGTACACCACGTACGATCCTCAGAATCCAGATCGAACGCGATTAAGCTGAAAGTAATGGGAACAGGCAAATTCGCGTTTGCATCCGGTTCTATTATTTTGGTTTAGGGAAACTGGATTAAGCTTATAATGGGGATACACCCCCAGAAGTACTTCACTGGCTAGTGTGCTGTACCCTGCACATAACTAATGTGTGTCTAGGGCCACTGCATGGATGAGCCCCTGACCTGAGCAGCCTGAAATCTGAGGAGTGAGCCCAGAGAGAGCAGTGATGTGGAAAAGCACTGAATTTGAACTCCATGGGAGTGGGGGGGATATTTTTGCCTTTTGCTAGGAAACTGAAACTATTCAGTAGTTTGCAGCAATTGCAAGATGATGAGGCATTTGTCTTTAGGATGAGACATGCTCCAATAATTCACAACTAAGTCAGAAGGCCAAAAAAGTCAACATAGTAAATGGAATTGGCATTAGTGTGACTTTTCTCCCATAGCTGGCAGCATTCCAGGTTTCATCCAGCCCTAGACCTGACCTGACCATGCAGCCGTTTTATCACTGTGTCATCTGAATATTTGTCTCAGGAACATGCAGGGCAATGCTCTAGTACCTCAGCACGAAGGGCCAGAAAGTGGAGTGATGCCTAATTATCTCTCCTAGAAACATCTGTGTGTTCCCTTCAGGCTAAAAGGAAGGTGATCTATTGTCCTTGGCTCCCTGTGCTGGCATGGGGCCTAATAGTAGCAGAACCCTTGCCATTAGTAGCATTTAGATACTGGCAGGAAGACCAAATATAGCTCTGGAATTCCCTATGCTGTTTATGCTCCTTTATTCATAGGAGTAAAGCCTTTGTATAAAGGTCAGTGTTCTTGCCATTCAAACAGTCTAAATTTTGTTCACAGATGTAGCCAAGATCTGAATATGGATGTTACCAGCTTGATGAATTTTAGATACTCTTAGTAAATTATGTGCTTTCGGTCATTGCACGATCTTTGCTTATAAGGGCTATTTCCCACAGCACATTTTTCTGCTTTTCTCTTTTTTTAACACCTGTTTTTTGTTGCATTTATTGTACTCTGTCTGATCATTGTGATGGTCTTGATATTTTTTTCCCCATTAAGTGCAGCTCTTGTGGAGAAAAGGACATTCTCACAGCAGTAAGCTGCAGATTATCAATGAAAGAAATATTTTTCTCTTTTTTGAAAATGTCATTTATATTTCTACTAAATATCAATTAAATATACTTATTTAAAATAGTAAACATAGTGCTGTTAGTGAGCCATTATTGATTCAATGTCAAACCATTCCTATACCTTTCTGCAGTTGATATATGGGAATTGCACAATCCATGTGATGTAATGACTACTAGAATTTGGATCTATCATTTATTTGGATCTTAGGGCCTTTTTGCACTTAGGTGATTAGGACTGGCCCACACTCTCTGGGATGCTGCATCCACACACTGCGGTGCTGACACCATCCCAGAATGATCCACATCATGCAAGGCCATCCTGATCCTCTGAAGCTGTATAGCAGTAAAAACTGCTCTAGGACACCCCCAGTACACTTCCAGGCTGCGTTCCCACCTACCGCGAATCCAGAGCAAACCCGGATTACTCTAATCCGGGTTTGCTCTGGGTTCTGCTGCCTGTTGGGTTGGAGGCTGGAAACCGCACTGAGTGCGTGTCGGGCTGTTCCCACAGAACACAAAGGAGGACAGCCAGTGGCCATGTAAGTGAGTGAGGGAGTGCCACATCCGAGGGGCGGCCTTCCCTCCACGCACCCCCTCATTCACTTACCTGGCCACCGGCTGTCCTCCTTTGCTCGGCTTTAATCCAATTCAGCTGGAAAAACAGGGGTTTTCTTTCCCCACATTTTCCCCAGAAATTCCAGAGGAAGAAAACTGGCATGGGGACAGGACTGGAAAATCCAGAGTGGATTCGGAGTATTGGGGGGATGTAATGGTAACCCCTAACGTCGAATCTGAATACATCCTGGATTTTAGCCCCTATGGGGATGTACCCCCAGATGCAGCATTCACACCTATGTCTACTGTGAATGCTTTGTGGAAATGGGCCAAGATGGCTGTAGGTGTGGCTGCACAAATGCATGCTGCATGACGATCACCATAGCAGTGGTCTAGCATGCACCAAAGTAACTGTGGCCATTGCTCTGGTGATGTGGACTATCTGGAACAGACTCTCCACACTACAAGGGCCTCTAGGTAAGTTGGAGACAGTGCGAAAGCCAGCCCTGTCCTGAGAAAAGTTAGAAAAGGCCTTAATAATCACTGAAACCGTCTGGTTACACCTTCACTTTAAACCTTCTTCAGACATCTTCTGATTTCGATGCTCACATCTTGTAATTTCTATGGGCTCATCTGCATGGCAAGGAGAATGTGAGGCAAAAGCTATTTCGCCTCGCAATCGTCCACATGCAAAGCCCTAATTCGGGCTTACAGTGGAATAAAACCCTCTAATTCCAATTTTTTTTAAAAAAAAAAGTCTATAACAGCACTCACACTGAATTACAGCGGAAGAGTGGGTTATAAAGGGGGCATGGGGACACTTGCGGTTACCATCGCAGCATTAGCGGGCGGGGCTTTGCTGTCCCCGCCGTCAATGCTGCGATGGCAACTGTCCCCCCTTTCGCTAAAATCCTGTCCTTTGCCTTGCATGCTTCCTGGCTACGAGGTAGGCTTGTAGCCAGCAAGTATGCAAGGCAAAGGACAGGATTTTAGCGTGGTGAAAGCTCCTTGTCTGCCTCCTTTGGCAACCTCGAGTCTGCTGGGCAACTGACAGGGGGAAAGGAGGCAGACAGCAAGCTTTCACCAGGGGCTAGAGGAGGGAGGGGGAGGGGAGGAGGAAGGAAGGAGTTGGTCAGGAGGGATTCCCCCTGCCCCTGTGTGTGTGTGCGTGTGCGTGGAGGAGGGAGAGGGGGGGAGGGGAGGCCAGGAGGAAGGAAGAGGTTGGTCAGGAGGGATTCCCCCCTGTCTGTGCATGCATGCGTGTGCATGGAGGAGGGAGAGAGAGAGAGGAGGGAGGGGAGGGAGGGGAGGAGGAAAGAAGGAGTTGGTCAGGAGGGATTCCCTTGTCTGTCCATGCGTGTGTGCATGCATATGTGTGTGTGTGTGTGAAGTGTGTGAAGGAGGGCTCAGGGTCGGGAGGGGGGAGGGGAGGAGGAGGACATTCTTTAGGGGGGATTTCCCCTGTCTGTGCATGTGTGTGTGTGTTTGCACACTCAGGCAAGGGGGGGAAGGGGTAGAGAAAACCACAGTATCCCCATGAAGGGATTTACTGTGGTTTTCATGGGGACGGGCGGGTTCACCTGGAACCCGCATTGTCCTCCATTAGCATGCAGACAGCTTAATGCAAATTAAGATTCGCATTAAGCTGTCTCACTTCCACCCTGCTTTTTCTTTTACTCCATGTGGATGTGGCCTATCTGTTTTATTTATGGATCCTCCACCCTGGCTGGAAGCCCTCTGCGAGGAGGAGAACTTGCCCATCCCTCCAGGGCTGGTGGTCTAGTGGTGGCAACCTAGAACAATCTGTCCTCTGGATGACTCTCCAGCCTGGCTGGGCACAGACATCTTGAAAGAAGTGATCCTTTGTGGAACTGGGTCCTTTGGTCAGCCGCTCTGGACTCCACTTGGCCTCACCTGCCTCAATTTTGTGTGCGTGTGTTTTGGCTTATTTTCCAATATTTTGTATGACATGCAATTTTTATAATGTATTTTTATTAGAATGTTTTGATCATTATTTTGTGCTGTATATTTTCTGTTTGTTGTAAACCGCCTTGGGCAAATTTTCTTTTGGAAAGGCAGTATACAAATAAAATGGAAATGAAATGAAATGAAAAATGAAATGGCAGGTGGAAAGTCCACAAATAAAATGGATAGAAATGAAAAGGTATGAGCATTGCAATCTGAAGATGGATTGAAGAAAGTTTAAAGTGAAGGTGTGATCACAGTCTGAGTTATCTTCAACGCATTATTATCACCATCAGCATTATCACACAGTCTGACAAATGTTTATAACCAGTTTGATACTCTAACCATTGGTTCCTTCTCAAAGTCCTGTGATAATCAGAAGTATCATTATTAAACATGATAACACAGCTGCCAGTTTTTTAGCTGGTGTTGGCCTTCATTTTGCATAAAGTTCTTCTCAAGGGTTTAGGAACGAGGTGTGAAACGTTTTGGTTTATTTTCATGGAAGAGATTACATATTAGTGTTCAAAAGAAGCAGTATGCCATCCTGTGACATTCTGCAGAGCCCAATTAAAAATTTGGACAGAGAAAATATTCTATATCAGAGGATGCTTTGCATATACCATCTGCCATTCGGTTTGCCCTTGGATGTGGAGGAAAGAGTGGCAGAGAGGGAATGGAGGAGGGGAATGTAGTTTTCTCATCCAGCCACTGGCTTGGGGAAGCTTAGGGCATTCCTGCCCTTACCTGTGCAGGTGTGGACCTTGGATCCAGATCAGGCAGGAGCTGATTCCAATATTCTGGACCACTTCACACAAGCTTCAGGTTTACCCCTGATAGTCAGGAACAGGGAGATCTGTTTCAGTGGTGCAACAAGGCACAGTGATTAAATGGGTCCAACATGGACTTAGTATTGTCATTAGACCTCTCTGGCATGCTAAAGGGGGGAGGCCTCTCTACTCTACACCAGTGTGCAGACAAAAGAGACTCTGAACATGACCAAGAACTCGAACAGAGGTTAGTTAATAGACAATAGGATCGTAGTCCCCCAAAAATGCAGCAGCCAAGTGAATAGAATGTTTAAAACATTGATTTGCTGGTGGTTTCCCAACTTCTAACACCAGGCAATCCACAATAGAAGCTCAGCAGCTGCCATGGCTCTCAACATTGCATGATAATGTGACTGCTGAATGGCAAGAGCAGCTGGCCAGTGTGGGCAAACTGGGCAGTTCCCCCACAGAAACACAGCACTTGAGTCCACTCTCTCTCATACTTGGTTGGTTTGTGTGGACATAATTCACTGTGTTCAGTGGGGCTAGCATTCATGTGAGATTGAAGAGAATTTCAGCCATAAAAGCAAAATCAATAGGTCTACTTAGGACCATGCCACAAGTGTGCTAGGACTGCAGTGTCCACATGCCAGTGCGCACTGTGGCTTGCAGTAGCTGCTCATGGCCGGCCCATTCCAAGGCAGCAAATCCAGGCTCAAGAGCACTCTTGTGGCAGACTACCTTTAAGTAATCTCACTATGGACCAGTCTAGATCCCAGTTCCTGTTGCTGCTGCCATGCAGACAGACGATGGTGGCAGGAGTAGCCCAGGCGCCATTCTAAATCCTAGCAACATTTTGCTGTGCTTGGGAAGATAGTCCAATGCCAGGAGCATTTCCAGGGCTGTGGAAAACATTCCTCAGTTACAACTTTGAGACTGTGGAACTTTTGTTCCCTGGTCTTGAAGGTAGGGCAACGCAGGCTGGCAGTCACCAGTGCACTCGGTGCCACCTGCAGCATTCTTGTTGCACCTGCAAGAGTTGCTCCAATCTCAATATGTATTTTAATTCTTAAAGATACCAGTTCCTTTTAGCTGCCTTGCCCTCCCTTCTACCAGACACAATGGATACCACCCACACTACTGGATGGATCACATTGTTAGTCTCAGATATCAGGCACTGGTATCCTAGATTGTGTGCTTACATGCAAGCCTATTTTGCATGTTTGGATCTTCCTTCCTTCCTGTTTGGTCTAGTGGTTAGGGAGCCGGACGCTTATCTGCGAATACCGGGTTTGATTCCATACTCCTCTTTGAAGCCAGCTGGGTGACCTTGGGCTAGTCACAGCTTTCTCTCTGAGCTCTCTTCTGAGCTCTCACAGCTCTGCCTACCTCACAGGGTGTCTGTTGTGGGGAGAAGAATAGAAGCATTGTCAGCCACTTGCCACATCCCCATGCAAGCCATTTGGTGCTGATTGGGTGCCGATTGGGCTCGCATGGGACCAGGTGCGGGACCGAGATCAAATCTCGGGCGTCCCCATGCCATTCCTGGTAAGATGAGCTGGGGGGCTGGGGGCAGATTCAGCCATCCCCATGCAAACCACGTCGAGATCGTTATTTTACTCCCTTTCCCAGGCAAGTCGCTTGCTTGCCTCCAAAGGCAAATAAAGATTACTCCCTTTCCCAGGGGGACAATCTCAGCAGGAAAGAGGCTTCAATTCACTTTGGGAACGAAGTTTTACTCCCGAAGTGAACTCAAGCATTTTTCCTGTCTGCCGAGATGGGAACAGGGGGTGCAGAGGCTTGAGATTTCTTATTGCCTGGAAAAGGGAGAACTTTCAAGCCTCGCCCCCCCTCCCCCGCTGTTTAGATCTCAGCAGGAAAGAAGCTTCAGTTCCCTTTGGGAGTAAAGTTTTACTCCCAAAGGGAACTCAGGCATCTTTCCTTTCAGCCAAGATGGGAACAGGAGATGCAGAGGCTTGAGTGTCCCCCCTTTTCCAAGGGGGCAACCTTATTGCCCCCCTGGAAAAGGGAGAACACTCAAGCCTCT
>MTQE01000401.1:19170891-19192670 GCA_014337955.1 Aspidoscelis marmoratus
CTTTGAGTCCCTTTAAATGGGGGAGAAAAGTGGGTTAGAAAAGTCAACCCTTCCCCTCCTCCTCCTCCTCCTTCTTCTCCTGGTGACACTACTGAACCTTCTGCCTCCAAAGCATAGCAGCTGCTCTTCTGTTTGGAAGGAGTTGAATCTTCACTGCTTTTTTCCACTTTTGTGAGAAGTTGGAAAGATTCCAAGCTTATTTCCAGGTTCGTTAACCTGATCTGTGAGGTCCTGCCTCCCACTAGTGTGCTCTATCTCTTCTGGACTGAGCTTGGTCCATTCAAGGAAACCCTGGTCAGAATTACCAGTAGACCTGTTTTGTTTAGACTGGTCTGCCCGTGGACCAGCAGGCTCCAATCCAGAACATGGAGACACGCTGAAGGAATGCCTCCCATGTTTGGTACTACCAGGGAACCCATTTCAGTGTTGGATCAAAGCACACTGCTAAAATGGGTCCTACTAGGGCTCTGAGTCTGGGAACCTTTGTTACTAGTCTTTGGAGACTGGCCTTGATGTCCCCTTGAGCTTTGAGATTGGTGCAAGTGCTGGTCTGAAGAAGATCCACTTGTTGGAAAGGTAAATGCAGAAAGAGCCTAAGACTGCATCTGAACAGACGTGCTTAAGATGCAGTGCCCTGCCTGACTGGGAACTGTGGAGAGGTAAAACGTTTGTAGAGGAGCCGCCACTGCCACAGAGAAAATGTTTCCCCACAGTATGTAGAAGAGTAGCAATTGGGGGAGGGGGGGTAAAGCATTGGCCACGGAAAAGGAGATGTAGAAGATGTGTTGAGAGAGGCCAAGAAATGTTTTGAAGCCTCTTCCTGGTCAAAATGGCCCTTTATCCCAGGACAAAGATTGGTGCTGCTGTGCATCAGGTATACTGTTATCTCTTCAGACTAATCTGGCATTTAGATGGCCCCTGACCTAGGCCCAAAATTTGTAGGCATAGTCTACTTTGTGTGAATGGTAAGCTTTACCAGGGCTTTCTGTTCTGATGTACAGTGGTACCTCGACATACAAGTGCCCTGACATACAAGTGTTTTGAGATACAAGCCGCCGAGCGAGTGATATTTTGCTTTGAGATGAGAGCAAGATTTGAGATACGAGTATGTAAATACAGTACAGTACATAACAAAAACAACTGAGGTGGTGTTTTGGGAGCTGGAATGGATTAATGGGAAAATTGCTTTGAGATACGAGCGATTTGACATAAGAGCAAGGTTACGGAACGAATTAAACTCGTATGTCAAGGTACCACTGTACAGCGAATGGGTGTTACAGTCTGAAACATCCAGGGGCAGATCATAGATGTTCACAATTCCGCACAACTCTCCTGTATCATATACAGGGCCCTAGAAAGTGTCAGCCACTGGTGGAAACAGAAATGTACTAAAGACCACATATGTACAGATATCTCACCATATGCCCTCAGTTTTTGTCAATAACCTCCTGACAAAACAGAGCCTTCTGTAATTTAAAAAATGCATGCACGTGGCAGAACGCAGGTTTTCACAGCCAGTTACAATCTCATGCACAGCTTTGATTTCTGAGCTTTGGCCCTGCCACTGGTCATTAGATGTTACTTCACCTTTGATGCCAGCACAATTGGGGAGAAGGTGTACTGTGTCCATTGGCAGCATTCCTGCATCTGAAAATCTGGAATAGGAAAGCAGCATCCCTTGGCTTCTTTGCTGCATTTCCACAAATCTTGGGTTTCCTAGAGTTTTTGGTGCCTAGACACTTTCCTGCTGCCAGATCAATCTCTGAAATTAGCTGTGATCTCGGCAGGGAGCAATTTTCAGTGTGCCCTTAATGAAGCCAAGGAAAGAGGCCTCCATCCTTGCCCCCAGGGCTCCAAGCTCCAATATCCTGGATATTAAATAATAAATATTTGCCTCTAGTGTCCCTAAGTAGAATTAATCTGATTTGAGAAAAGCTTTTTTCTTTCCTTTTGTTTTTTTTTCTTTTCCCCCTTTTTTAATATCCTGGTATTAGATTAATTAAAAGACACTAACCATGTTTCTCTTTGGGCTGTTATTAGATTGTCCATGACCCTTTTTCATTTCATCAGTGGCCTGATGTTTCTGCTTTAATTTAAGCCAAAGGGAGCCAAACTCAATGGTTTCCTATTTGCCATTATACAAGCTTACTAGAATCAAAGAATATAGTTGGAATTCCTTCTGGGACTTTAGGCTCAGAGGGGCATATTGAAAGCTGCCGTGGCTGAAGCAGGTTTCTTTTTCTTGCCTTTTTCTTCTTGTTGCTGCTGCATTTTTTTTCTTAAATATTTCTCTTAGTTTCCTATGAAAGTAATGCCTGAATGGTTCACACATATTAATTTATCTATTCCAACAGTTGGTGTTTTTTTTCCCCATCTGGATCATTGGGTCAGGGAACTCAAGGCCCTCCAAATACTCTCCCAACCTCTTTCCCTTTAGTTAAGAATAAGGAATAACTCACAGAGAAGTTAACAATTGCATGCCTCCTTTACAATGTATTGGAGCTGCACAAAAGCATTTAAGCTGCATCCATGATTACGTCACAATAGTTTTTGATTTGCCACACATGACCAGGTTACTTATGATCTAATCCCAGCGCAATGACTAGGGATCTGCACAAATGTGTGTGGGGGGGGGGTTGTATTTGATTCCCAAGAAAATTTGTATTCCATACGAAGTCGATATGAATATTAGATACAAATTTCATACGAATCCCAGCTTCCTGGCTTGAGCACTTTGACTTCTGGAGCAAAGGAGGCAACAAAAATGAAGAAAAGTCAGGTGGTGCCCTGCATGTCTGATTGGGAATTGACAAAGGACATCCCAGTCCTGACTCAGAATGCAGAGTCTTTCATCTCTCTCCTGCTCGTTGCTCCTGCCTTCTTCTACCCCCAGAGCCCAGAAGGGGCTGGTCATCAAACAAGCCAGCAGACAAGGTTACCCAGCTTCCTTCTAGGGCTCTGATAGTAGAGGGAGATGGCGGAGAAAGAGACCAAAGACTCTGCATTCTGAGTCAGGTCACACATACCCTCCGTCTTTTCCCAAGCTGCCATGCAGCGTAACAATGCAGAGCTCCTCCGCTGACAGCTCACTCTTCAGTGAAGGAAAGAAAACACTTGTGCACACATGATCAAGTCTCACAGAGAAAAGTCCCTCCTACATGTGACACATGAAAACCCACAATATTTCTGGTCAAAATGGGATAATCTCAAGAGAGCTTTAATTTGGAGTTTCCATAAATTGTGCAAAAAAACCCAGAGATGTCTGAGGCAGCCTTAGCAAGTGCCTGTGAATGGTTCATCCATTTCTGTGAGAGCTGAGCCTTTATGTCTTTCTCACAGCTCAATCCTTTCTAGCTCCCCCATTTAGCCTGCCTATAATCAGCTACCTGTAGCTGACCACTGTCAGAGAAAGCAGCTCCGCTTCTGGGGCCGGGCCAGGCCAGGAGCTGTATTGCTGTCTCATCTGTCACGGTCGGCTTTAGCTAAACAGCCATAGGGCACTAGTGCTTGTAGCCTACTAGAACTGGCAAGAGAGAACGCATCAGAAAGAGATCTCTCCCAGAAAATAGATGAGTGCAATCCCTCCAGTGCTGGGAGAGCCAATAGTTTAGAAGAGACTGGGTTTATGTAGCAATTTGTGCCTCACAATTTCTACTTCTCTGCCTGTAAGGCTGCATTTGAAGGAGGAGTTTTTTCCAGTCTCCTGGGAAGTCAGGTTCACTTTTGATGTTCACACCTAAGTTTTAATCCAGCTTCGGTCCAACCTTCAGAGTGAAAGTACATGTTAGCAAAGTGACTTGTCATTTTCTTTCCATATTATCTAACCTAAAGGTGGATTTTCTCAATTAGATAAAGCCAAAAGCAAACAACCTATCACTTTGCCAACGCATTATCTCACTCAGAAAGTGGACTGAAGCTGGATTAAAATGTAGGTGTGAATGCAGCCTTTGTCTTATTTTAGAGCCAGCTGGCAAATATGGGGGGGGGAGGGGGACCACAACAGCAGATGCCAAGTCATCATTGTAAATGTATTCCCACTACCATTAACATTTAACAAGTAGGCACCAGATGTTAAAGCAGATAGTTCAAAAAGGTTTATTTGGGAGGAAGGAGCTACATCTTGCCTGATCCTTAATTACAGCTTTAATAGCATGGTAGATAAAAAAAAAAGCAGGGGGCTCTTTCAGGAGTGGCACAAAGGGTCCCTATTTTAAATAATAATTAAAACATAGTATCTCTGACCTGTTTGTCACCTGACTCCCTCAGACTTCTTTTTATCAGAATTGATACCTGGCACTTATATAGCACAAAAACTGGATGCCAACAGCAAGCCAAAACATTGGATTTATCACTGAGCTTTATTCCTGACTATACCCTGGAATGGGAAGCTGCCATCTGCATGTTGGTGCAGACTAGCATGCAAGTGGCAGGTCCCTGTTCCAGGATATAGTCCAGAAAAAAGGGCAGTGCAGAAGAGCTTAAGAGTAATCCAGACGAAGACACGTGGGCTGCGTTTCCACTCATGTTATAAAACGCTTTTAAAATGCCACAATAATGCCAATTGGTAATTCGGACAAAGAAAATTTACATCGCTTTCAAATCGCTTTTTAACATAAGTGGGAATGCAGCCATGGGCTCCAAAATCTAGACTGACAAGTCAGAACTAATCCCTGGAAATACCAACTAAGAGAAGGTGCAGCCACTGAGAGAGGAACTCTCTCAATTCACATGAGAGAGCCAAGCAGGATGCCATTAGGGGAGAAGCAGGATGCCTCTAAGGCAGTGTTTCTCAACCTTCCTAATGCCGCGACCCCTTAATGGAGTTCCTCATGTTATGGAGACCCCCAACCACGGGGGAGGTGGGAGGGAAAGGCGGTGGTACACACGTCGCGACCCCTCTGAAAGGGTAGTTCGACCCCCAAAGGGGGTCCCAACCCACAGGTTGAGAACCACTGCTCTAAGGCCACTTGCTGGGATTCAAGAGCAGGAGAAGGTTTGCCCTTATCTCTGCCTGAGATGGGCCACTGTGTACAACAGGATGTGCAACTAGATGGGCTGTGGCCTGATCCAGCAGGGCTCTTTTTATGTTCTTAAGATGGCATGTGGGAAGGAATTGTCAAAGCAGAAATGAAGCACAATGATTCAGATAGTTTAGGAATAAGTGAACTCAGGCAGAGCAAAATGGAGGCACTTTTGCTTAGATGGCTACATGATATACTATTCAGGGCACGAGTCCAAATGAGGGAATAGACTGGCATAGCTATGTATTTGGATGCAATGCAATAAACAAAAGGATCGTTTCTATTAAAACAAGTGTAGCTGTAAACATTATAGAAATATATGCGTCTACTGCAGATATAGCAAAAGAAAGTGACAGATTATACAGCAAATTGCAGGCACATTTAAAAAGCAGTCCTAACAATTAGAAAATAAGAGATATGGAAGAACCTGAAATAAAAAGAAGATTTGCATTGAGTATATGCTATAATGTTGGTGAAAGGTTAATTGAGTCTTGTAGACAGAATTCCTTATTTACTCACATCATCTGCTTCAGGCAGTATAAATTCAGATTCCACGTGTTCTTGCTTTGGCAGTACGTATACACTAAAATTGGAACAATACAGAGAAGATTAGCATGGCCCCTGTACAAGAATGACACACATATTTGTGAAGCATTCCATATTTTTGAATAAGATTTTTTTAAAAAAATAAAAATTCAGACTCCAGACATGGACATCACAGGAATCAATGAGTGTATAATAAGAAGTGCAAGATCATGCTTGCTTGCTTGCTTGCTGGCTGGCTGGCTGGCTGGATGGATGGATGGATGGATGGATGGATGGACGGACGGACGGACAGACGGACGGACGGACGGATGGACAGATGAATGGAGACTCTACACAGTTTTCAAAGAATAAAACAATATGAATAAATTGCAGTCATCTAGTTTTAAACACTGTCAAAAGCAGAGGTGAAAACTTATATTTTTAGCAGTTTTCTCAAAAATATAGAACTACATAAGAAATGCCCTGGTGCTAGACAGGAAAGCATCAGGTCTAACTGAAATATTCACAAGTTATCCTGTGCCATCGGGAATGGTATAGGGGCAATGTGGATGGGATACTTCCTGGTGTCACTTCTTGCCCCACTGTCACACAACATACATGCCATCATCTCACCCAGTCACAGCTAGGGATGGGCAGGGCATCCAACATCAGACTTAACTGGAACGTGGCCATTTTCCACCAACCACAGCTGGGCAGGAACAGGAACAGGAACAGGAATGTTCTGTGCCCAGTGTGTGAATGGCTCTGGCTGTTCCAGACTTTAACTAGCCTGGAATGGTCTTTAAACCCAAGGCCATGGCAAGCCACTGCTGGTATGTTTGGCCAAAAGATGAAATATGAGAAAATGGAAGAGTTCCTACACTTTCTTAAAAGCTCCAGCATCTTCCATCTTCCTAACATATTCTCACTGTGCTGACACAGTACCAGTTTTTAAAACTGATTTTTAAAATGTATTTAAAAAAAAAACCAACAAAACCCCAGGCTCAAACCTGTTAGAGGTTCAAACTTGAACTGAGCTGAGCCTGTTCAATCCTGTTAGAATTCAAACCAAACACCATGTGGTTTGGGCCGATTTGAACCAAACTGCAATTTTTCAGTTTGTACACATCTCTAGCAGAATGTTGAATTCAATGGATACTTGATCCAATCTAGCAGGTCTCCTTTTTATGCTCTTACCTACTCTGCATAAGTTTTCCTGTATCTGAATTGGTGAAGTTCTTTTCTTTGAGTTAATAGGGAAGGCTGTCCATTCGAAAGACACTCTACAAATCTCTCTTCATCATGAGTATTGTGTTAATTTTCTAAAAAGATGCCAGCAGCACTGTAGGGAACTGGATATATGATATGCTTGAAGTTCTTTCCCTCAAAGTTGATGACTTTATAGAAGATTTGCACAATAACACTGATTATCAGGAAAAACAAAAACATGCTCCTCATCTTAACTTTTTAGTTAATTTTCATGCTGGTTGATAAACAGCCTTTTTATGAAAGCAATTTTTGTAGCCCATGGATTCAAATCTCCTGCTTCCTAAATACCTTATCATTATAGCAGATTTTGACAAGGTAAAACCAAATATACTTATTTAATGCATCCAGGTGTATCCATACACACACACATCCCTTGAATGTTTTTTTAAAAGCCTTATTTTTGAAATGACCAGTTCAAAATAAAGTGCTTTTTAAGATATGTCATAGAAAGCTAAATGATAAATGGAAAACCTGAAATCTGCCGCTGTAGCCCATCTAGCTCAATCTTCTGTGACAGTTACCTGTGCTCTTAGAAACTCTTAAGTAGAAAGAGTAATATTGTACCTTTGAAGACCACCTCTTCCAAAGGTGATTTATACCAAAGAAAGAAATACAGCAATACTGTACCAGTAATACTGAAGCTGAGATGCACATCTGTTTGTATGTTCAACTCTCCAGTATCTCCAAAACTGTGCACAACTCAAAGGGATCTTTGGTAACTTCTGCATGCACTTTTTAGCACACATGGAGGAGACCAGTCCTGAGCTGGAATGCTTTCTATGGCCATCTGCTCGGACATCATGGTACAGCCAGGCTTCACTTCAAGGCTGGGGAATGAAAGTTCCCCAGCATCAAAACTGCACACCAGAGACATTTTGTCAGGCTCTGGAAATGGTCCCAGAAGTGGCTCCAGGAGTATATCAGAAGCTGTTCCTGCTGCTGCCACCTTTCTGTGTGGGATTGGAGTTTTCCCTCTGAGCAAATACAGCATCCCCAGGAGTGGATTCTGTCTCCAGGACACCAGCTACTTGCCCCATCGCCCACCACCTTGCATCCTTCTAGCATAGCCCAGCAAGATAGTGTGGATCCTACCTTTACCTTTATCTAAGCTCAACTTAGGTAAACCAATTGGTTAAGTACTGATTTTGAGGATCCTGAAGAAGGCATGATGACACCCATGTAACAAGGTTTATTTCCTGGCCGTTTTTTTTCAGACCAGATCTCCATATTTGTGGCCTAAATTTCAAGGCACATTTTAACGTTTTAAACTTCATAAAGTTAACTAAGCTTCTGGCAAACATCTTAAGCCGGGGCTGGGAAAGAGGCTTCAGCACATGCATGCATTCATCTAGTCATAGGGTGTTTTTCCACCGCGCTCCTTTAATCTGGATCTAAGAAGATCCAGATCTAGGGAATGGGTACTTCCCTTAATCTGGATCTAGTAGATCCAGATTAAGAGAAGTACCCAATGTCTTTCCATGGGTGGTCTAGCACCCAATAGCAATGGGTGCTAGCCTCCCTGCTGTGGAAATACCGGAGCACCCATCTGCAAATCCAGATTGACCCACAAGGGGTCTGCCTGTCACCCCAGGTGTTTTAGGGGACAGGGGGTGCAATCTCCGAAGTCCCTCCGAAGTTGCCTTCGGAGGTTAGCAAAGGCTCTGAAGTCCCTCCACAGGCAACTTTGGAGATTAGCAAAGGCTCCGAAGACAAACCCCTTGGGAGAGCTTGCATATTAATTAGCTCCTTGTGAGCAGGGACGAGTCAGCCTCATTAATATGTACTTCTTTCCATGCCTGAAGGTAACAGTCCCCTTTGTTCTCCCTTTGTTCTCGGAGGTTTGTCTTCGGAGCCTTTGCTAATCTCCGAAGTTGCCTTCAGAGAGACTTCGGAGCCTTTGCTAATCTCCGAAGGCAACTTCGAAGTTACTTCGAAATGACTTTGAAGCCTAGGTTTTGGGGCTCCCCCCATGCGTGCCTCCTCCCCCTAGCCTCCTCTAGACCCCATTGCCAAACTAACGTGGACACAGGCTCCCTTCAATCTGAATTTTCTGGCTGAAGACCCCATTGTAGATCCCATTAATGGGGTCTACAGAGAATCCGGATTAAAGGCCAAAAAGTACCCATATGATCTGGATTTCCCAAGGTGCAGTGGAAACAAATGTGTCCCAAATGGGTGCCGTGGTGGAAATGGGGTCATCCGGCTCACACCCCAATGGGTCCTTAATGGGTGCAAAAATGGGTACTTTCTGCCAGTGGAAAAACACCCTAGGATCCATATCACTTTTTTTTTTTTGCTTTAACTTCAGGCAATCAGTGTTATTTATTTCCATTCCTGTCCTGCCCTGTACCTAGAAGTCTCAAGGCTGGATACAGTATAACCAATATCAAACTACCCTCATCAAACATGAACTCACTAAAACAGCAAGTAGTGCCTGAGAGTAGGTGAGAGCTCAGCTAGGACAGCCATATAGGCCAGAATTCTGTTCCACCAGCCACCCTCAAACCCCAACCTAGGTAAGGAATTCACACCCATCTTCCATAAAGCAGGTTCTTCCATTTATTGAGCTAATAGCAAAAGGCAAAGAATGAAGGCAAAGCAAGGCTATATCTAGTAATTACATCATATCTGATCCCCACGGGTTTCCTGCCCAAGGCCAAAGCCACAGGCATGTGAGAATACAGACAGCTAAGGTGGTCTCCAGGGAAACACAGGATCCAGCAGGCAAGCCAGGAGAGAAGGCCTGGTTTTAGTGAGAGCAAGTATGGCTGGGCAGTGGCTCTCACATATTGCTAAGATGTGAATCCAGGATGTTTTGAAGGTGTAGCATTATTTCATAAGTCTAGACAGGCTTTCTTATGTCAGCTTTTGGGTCCTGCTTCCCCTAACACAAATATTAGAAAGAGAGGGTGTGTCCCCATGGGAACTTCAATCTGAATTCAATTTGAATTCAGGAAGGACCGTCCCATGACTTCTGTAATTAATCTTAATAGAATCCAAACTGAGCACCTAGCATCCCCATGCAATTCCTTATTCCCAGATTTTATGAGACCTATGCTGCCTAAATCCAGAGGGGAAAAAGTCCTGTTTAAAACAGGACTGAGTCCCCTTTTTGGAGCCAAGTCCACTCCCCCCCCCAATATGGGGATGATACTGGGCTATTTGGGGTGGAGGTCTAGCCTTCTGGCCAATAGCAGCCAGCTTTGGGTGGTTTTTACAGATGCAAGGCTTCCCCCCCTCCCTTGCCATGTTTGTAATTCTAGAGCTGCATACGAAAAAAGCAGAAAGGGGGGAGAGTTCTTGTCTTTTAAAGGGGCTTTTAAAACATTTTCACTGGACACATTTTGTATCTTTTTCAAAAGATACATGGGAGAAGCTTAGGAATGCTTTTAAATATTTGAAATGCTTTGCAAATAGATATATTTTATCGTGCTGGGTTCAATGCCTTGCAGATGTCCTGGAGCGTACATTTGCTGGTAATCTCAAAAGGGAGAGGTGTGAAATAGAAAGTAATTTTAAAACTCCCTTCACGTTTGCTTCTTTTAATACAGGCAGGGTTTGCACGGGGGCGGGGTTAAAAGCCCTGCTTTTAACATTTAAAAATAGTCCCAAAAATAGTCCAAGCAGAACTAAACCAGAACTAAAAAAGCTGCATGGGGATGGCTATATTCGGATTAATTGACAGGAATTCTATTTGGATTAAAAATAGTCCCCAAAAATATTCCAAACAGGACTAAACTAGGACTAAAAAACCTGCATGGGGACACACCCAGAGAGTTGGCTTTTCCATCCCGCTTTCTCACCTATTTAAGGGGACTTAAGGAAGCTGACAAAGCTTTCTGTTTTTCTTCCCACAACAGAACACCCTGTGAGGGGGGTGGGGCTGTGAGGGCTGTGACTAGCCCATGGTCACTCAGCTGGCTTTGTGGAGAAGTACAGAATCAAACCCAGATAAGAGTCCAGCTCT
This sequence comes from Aspidoscelis marmoratus, assembly GCA_014337955.1. Classification (NCBI taxonomy): domain Eukaryota; kingdom Metazoa; phylum Chordata; class Lepidosauria; order Squamata; family Teiidae; genus Aspidoscelis; species Aspidoscelis marmoratus. The sequence goes on from MTQE01000401.1 coordinate 19,181,674, forward strand.
TTAACCACTAGACCAAACTAAGAGTTCTGTACTTTAACTATATGTTCCATAAGTTGTATCAGATAATGCTGTTATCAGCCTTATATCCCTAGATGAGGACAGGAGTAAAAGTAGCACACCTTTTGCACTAATAAAATGGCCTTGTTAGCTTAGAACTGTAGGCTCCCAGAGTTGGAAGCAACCATTTGGGACACTGAAGTCCAACTGCTCAGCTGGATGCAAGAATGCTGTCCAGTCTCCTCTTGGACACATCCAGTGAAGGGAGAAGGGACCATGGCTGCATCCACAAGGGTGGAATACATGATCATTTTGGAACTCTGGAAGTATCTATGTTCATGGGGGCCCAGTCTGCATCCAGTCCCAAGAGCAACTTACTGATATGTGGGCTCCAAAATACTATTATCAGGGTGGGCTGCAAAGACTGTGAATTCACGGAATGGGGACAAACATCTTACCTGGTGCAATTTCTGCCCAAACCAAACCCGATTTTCAAAGCATCAAAAATGGCTGACTTCTGGGGCCATTGTTGGTGCTTTGAAGCAAATCTAAGCAGAAATATTTGTTTTTCTCCTGCAGCAGCCTGCAACCACAGTGAGGAAAATCCCATTTGCCCACTGTGTCTCACACCCCCACAGCAGATGGCATGCCTTTCACCCCAGATGGATGGTGCTTGTCTCTCTAAAATCATCAGTTCCACTGCTGAACTGCTCACACAGTGTGAAAAGGTCTTTTGTTTTTGCATGTTCCGTTGTTTCAGGGAGTTCTACCAGCCAATGTCACCCTGTCAAACTAGGCTAAAATGAGGACTTCTCAGCCTTATACATCCTCCCATGTTTTAATTTATTGTTATCATCCTTGGTAGTAAGGAATCTAAATTATCTTGATCGCTTGCAAACAATACATCATGAATATAAGTTTGTGAGAACAATTGTTCTCTGCTCCTTGCCTCCTCTGCCCTGTTCATTAGTTTCTCCACTTGTATCATAGTAGCCCATCTTATTTATTTCCTTTGTAAGGGAAGCAATCTCTTTGATTTTAGCTTCTCTTTATATGACATTTTCTTGAGGCCCTTAATCATTCACATCATTTTGCTCTCCAGACGGCTCCAGTTTCTCAATATCCTCTGTGAGAAGACGAGTGCTGAAAGGCGCTCATCTCTCTTTTGTCTATCATCACGTACGGTGGTGTTTTTACTCAGAATGTCCCAAGATGCTTTGCCAGCTAATCTTGTACTTCTTCTACAAGAGCACATCATATCCCGCCTTAAGAGTTCCATCAAGCCAAACGACTAGGTTTTACTCAGAGGTCTTTTTAATACCTAGGGTCAGCCTCCCCACTCCTGACCTCAAGCAATTAACCAAGCCTGTCTCTTCCTTTGTTCTGTGGATGAATTGCTCAGAATAGTTATAGGGACTTTCTGCACTTCGCCCTTTGGAACAGCTTCACACTCTCTGACAGTGGTGCATTAACACACCACAGAGCCGCTTCCATCCCAGAGCAACTCCCACGGTATCTAGCCATCGCCAATCTCCAGTAAAACGTGCTATGCAGCTTCTCCACAGCTTCACTAGTAGTGCCTAAGGTGATCTTAATACTGGCCCATATGCAGCCTTTGCATTACTTCTTTTGTGCAGGCTGGGGGGTGGGGTGGCAAGTGCAGCTGTGGCTGTGATGTTGTGCACCATTCCACCTGGTCCCAAGCTGGATGCATATGGCTGTTACTGTGGTCAGGCAGATGCTCCCTCACAGCTCAGCCTGGGTGAAGTTTGGGATGGTCCGGCACTTGCAGCGCAAACACTAGCCTTTGTCCCTGATCTTAACTGCCACAGTTAAGTGTTCAATGCAATTAAATGTGAAAAGCCCCATAAATACCTATGCCAGTTCAGAAATGGCCCTTGTGTGTGCACCTATGCTAATTCTACACCTGTTTCAACCAGCCAATAGGTAGTCTGCTTCTTCTCAAGTGTTTGTTATTGTTGCAAAAATGAATAATGATAAAAATGTCTCTCTGGTCACATCCCCATGCACTCTATAGTTCAAATAGAATCCGAATTCGGCAAGAATCATCCCATGCAAAGCCCCCAAACCGGGCTACATGCGGACCAAATCACCCAAATCCGCGATAAATTTAATCCTGAAGAAAACTGTTCTCACTATGGTTTGGGAGGCAAGCCCGCATTATTTTGGAGGCTGACTCTGCGCATGGGGATGTTCCTGGGTTATTACGGGAGGAGATTGATGCTCGCATCATTAGCGGGCAGATTTCACATCCTGTGCTCACCATTCCTGTGCTGTGCATTGGAGATCACAACTGTCTGGGCATTTTTCGCAATAAATGGTGACTGAACAGAAACTAGTCTCTTTCCGCAACCATTATTCCACCACCCCTTCGCTGATTGCCAAGTCAGCAAGACAAATAGAAGCTTCAGTGCCCCAGTTTTACATTGAAGGATGTGATCACTGTCCCGCGAGTCCCTTTCTGTGACCATTATTCCACCCACCCCCGATCGCCAAGCCAGGCATGATAATTTAATTTAAATGGCTTAATTTAGCACACATAAGAACATAAGAACATAAGAGAAGCCTTGCTGGATCAGGCCACAGCCCATCTAGTCCAGCATCCTGTCGCACACAGTGGCCCACCAAATGCTCATGGGCATCTCAAGCAGAGACAAGGACAAACCTATTCCTGCTCTAGAATCCCAGCAAATGGCCTTAGAAGCACCCCAGTTCCCCCCACTGCTGTACTGGGTGGAATGGAGGTGCACACTTCCGGTAAACTGCCACCATACCACATAGCGGCTTTGCAGAACAATCTGGCTTTTTCTTTTTTCTTTTTTTAATATTATATTTTTATTTCCTTTCAGCCCTATGTGCCGCAATCGGGGAAGGGTGTGTTGGGTGGCATTTCCCTGCCATCACTACAGTGAGTGGCACAGGGGTTGGAGACGTCAGCCCGGCTTCCAATCGGGAGACCAGGGGGCAGAGAGAAAAAGATGCTGGTCCGCTGCTGGGGTTTAGCACGGTTTGCATGGAGACATCCGTAGTCAAATTGAGCCTGCGTTATCAGCAAACACATGGGGACGGCTCAATTCAAATTCGACCCTGCATCTGGATTAAAAATTTTCCAATCTGCACTAAACGGAGTGCATGGGGACACAGCCTCTGTGTATCCATATACAATGTGGATTATATTTACAAAAGGTCTTTCAGTTTATGCTTTGAAAGCACCAATCACTTTATTCAGCCCCTTCGACTACAGTCTTTGGTGTTCTTGTTGAGTTGTAGCTTCTCTTTTTAAATTGCAATTCAGCAAATCTGATGAGATGATAATTTTGATTGAGCCATAGGCCAGTGCAGAAGTGGGAGGGGAGTGCTAGAATTGATTTATCTTCCCTTGCTTCCTGCTTGCCTGTCTTTTCCTTCCTCCATTTCTTTCTTTTTCAGTGGATGGTAAAGCATTTGCATCTACAATGATGCCTAAGCCTGATGAACAATAGAGAAACGTTATCTCTTCTGTGGATGTAGCTTGCATTGATTTTTAATTCCTCTTCTTTATAAAAAGCATCCTTTTTGAATAGCTGACAGCTCTGGGCATTTTTGTGATCCAGGCTGTGGACCAGTACTATAAACTAATCATAGCAGTCTGATTATTAAAGTCCATGTATGTCTATGGTTTACAAGACCTGGCAAAGGATGCTCTGCTTAGTTCCTTGGATAAAGCTCGTGAATCCCAAAGCTTTTCAGTGGTCGCTCCAGCAGTCCCACAGCAGAGATCTGTAAGTTGCTTTGTAGTGTCCACTATTCAAGAGCATTTTCCCTCGCTTTTCGCAGCACTGCTGGAGGGAAGGGGGTGTCTTTGATTCTGTTAACGTGTTTCCAAAGCCCTCCATGGATTGCTTTTTTGTGTGTGACCTATTCTGAGTCCCTTGCTTTGTCAAAATCATCTCAGTGTATCAAGTAGAGAAGGACAGACAGAGCACGTTCTTGGAACCAGCTATCTGAAAAACAAATCAGATTTCAAGGGAGTCTGCCAAGGACAGCTCTAGCTTGCAATGGTCCAGCTGAGCTCTGGAGCTGCAATAAAACCCCTAACTTCTTCTGAGAAGTAATCTGAACAGTGCCTGGCTTAGAAAATGGCCGTAATGTGCTCCCCCACTTAACAGTTCAGTGGGGTGCCTCTTGCTGAATCCAACGGCTACAACGGCTACACTCTGACAGGACTGATAATATGTTTAGAGGCTGTCTTCACTGTTGTCTGTATTGACTGGGGGGTGGGGGGAATGATTCTCTTCCTTTTGTGGACTGAAGTGTCAAAACCTGAGCTAAAGCCTATTTGGATTAATTGCATTCTTAGTATACTTCAGAGCATTAGCACAAATTTATTTCAGGAAGTGGGAACTAGCTTTTTTTTTTTTTAGGTGGGGAGAACCATACTTTCTGGGGCGTGCTCCCTAGTTCTTCCTGCTCAATGGCAAACTTCATGTTGTACTCTGGAGAGAGAGAACATCACTATAGGGGTGGGAAGAAAGAACAAAAGAAAAGGCGGAGTAGACGTTACATTTTATCTTCCTCTTCCTTTCTCTCCAACTCCTTGAAGGCGAACCATGTATCCTCCATTTCCTTTCTCTCCCATCTCTCCAAGTAGAAGAATAAGGTATCTTCCATTTTACCCTTGGCAATGTGCAAGGGAAACAATGTTTCCTTTTATGAAAAGGGGACTTTAACCAAAAAAAGCAGTTTTGGGGCAAGCAGCACAGTACTGTCTATCATTTTTCTTCAGGAACAGCTAGGGTGTGGGGTGCGTGCTGGTTGGTGTGTACCTCAGCAGTGCCTGTTTGGGGGCACAGTCCCCTCACCTCAACAGTACACTGTGTTACCATCAAAGTTTGCCATCAGCACCAACAACGTCAATGTGGAACACAGGCCTCCGTGAATTTCTTGGCAGGGGCAGGTGGAGTGGAGGTGACTTGCTCACCACAGGCTTCACTACCATGAATATTGTTCCCCTCACACATTTACCCCTTTTCACTGAGCTCTCCCCCGTTGCACGGAGCTTTGAAAAAGAAATTGAGATTGCAGAGTAGCATAAAACCACTATTACAGAGGAAAAGAAAATGAGACAGGGCTTTAAAGAGACTCTGCCATATTGCTGCTGTAGAACTGAAGTTTTTCTTGGATGCATATAGGCTGGAAGAAGAGAGAGAACAAATGGTGAAGGGAATAATGCTGCCAAGGGGATTCATGTTCTGATGCAGCAGCAGGAAAATACAGAGAGTGGACTGTTACTTTCCTGCACCAGTTCAGTTATGATTTGAAGGGTGGAACAGTGTCCAGTTGCTGGCTGGACTAGGAGGGATATTTGGTGAGGGGAAGAGAGAAAAATATATGGTTTCTCCATTCAGAGCACAGGAAAAATGAAGAGTGAGAACGAACAAATTTGTTTTGAGTCCTTGTTATAATGCAAATGTGGGGATGGCAGGAACACATGCTTCACCCTCACTCCCTCACAATATGGATTTCCCATGCCATGCCAGAACATACTCAATGACAGGTGGCAGCTTGCTGGGCCTCCAGTTAGTAACAGTTTGAGTGTGTGTGCTGAATCTGGGGACCTATAAATATTAGAGCAAGACATGGGAACTATCAATATCTTCCTTTTTCTCATTTTACAACAAGGATCCTTAGTCACATTTCAGGTATTAATAGAAAGCAAAATTCATTTCACTGCCAGACTATTAAAGTACTGAAGCACGCAGGTGTTTTACAATCTGGCTTTAGAAACCTTCATTTGGTGAGAGAGAACAGATATAGAGGCAGATTTATTTTCTAATATTTATATTCTGTCCTTCCAGTTTGGTCTTGTGATTAGAATTCTGGACTCATATCTTGTAGTCAGCAGGTTTGATTCTGCACTCCCCCATGAACCCAGCTGGATGACCTTGGGTTAGCCACAGCTCTCTTCTGAGCTCTCACAGCTCCACCTACCTAACAGGGTGTCTGTTGTGGGGAGAAGAATAGGAAGCTTTGTCAGCCACTTTGAATCCTCCTAAATGGGCAAGAACAGGGGGGTATAAAAGTTACTACTACTACTACTACTACTACTACTACTACTACTACTACTACTACTACTACTACTACTACTACTACTACTACTACATAGAGCCCAAGCAGCATATACATAAGTACATAAGAGGAACCCTGTTAGATAAGGTCACAGCCCAACCAGTCGAACATCCTCTTTCATACAGTGGCCTATCAACTGCTTCTGGGCATCTCAAGCAGAAGACAACCTGGTTGTTACTCCAACCTGATTGTTACTCCTGTTTTGGCTTAGAAGCTTCTGCTATTTGCATATAGACATTTGTTGCCAGCTCAGCCCCAGTACTTCTAAACAGACTTGATTAGGATACCACTTTCAGCTTCTGTTAGAGCAAAAAGGCAGTCTACATTTAAAAACATCCAACCCAAATTTAATTCCATGTTTTGTTTTGTTTTTTCCTGGGGGAGTAGCCTGGATAATGGAAAACTCAACATGCATTCTCACATCCAAAACTTTTGCAACTGTTTTATATGAACCAGACATGCAAACCCTTAGCTTCTGTAAAATACCTTTTTTCTCTCTCTCTTCAGTGAATGATTGAGAAAAAACAGGCAGGTCTACGGAGATAATAATGCAAATAATTTTAGTTGTGCCCCTTACTTCTCAGAGGATTTCAGCTTTTCTTTCTCCAGCATACTTTGCAAAATTGTGTATTTGCAGCAAGACTTTAAAAGTCTCTCTGTCCTCATCTCTCTTTTTCCCCCTTTCTATAGACCTCTGGCTATAGGGCGGGATAAAAATATAAATAAACAAATAAGTAATAAGTTCAAGCCAGGATTTTAAAAGACAGGAAAAACCAGTTAAGTAACAGAATTGTAAATCATATACCAAACTGTTCCCCCCCCCACACACACACACACATGGTCCACAACTCAAGGCTCCAGAGAAACCAACAACTTGGTCACACCTCATCTATATAGTCTGTCTTATTGCACAATGGAATCTGAGTTTGATATTGGCTCAATCTCACCCATGAAACATAAGGCTCACTCAGTTTGCTTTCTTTGGTCAGGTTCCCACTAGGCAGTTTAATCCGCTTTTAAATAAGGGTTTTTTTAATCGACAGTGAGGTCGGGGTTTTTTGCATTCCCACTGTTAGCTTACAATGCTGACTCACTCTCCATTCTTCAGTGCCCAGCAGGGGAGAAACACCCTCCCCTCTCTCCTAGCCTCAGTGGAATTCCCTCCCCTTGCAGTCAGCAATTGGACACCGCCATACCCTGACTTCATTGGGGTGCACAAGTATAAACTTGCCCCTGCATCAGATCATGGAGTCCTGCATAAGATGTTTCCCACGCGCTTCCCTCTCCTTTCTGCTCTGAACGTCAGTGCAGCAGGTTCCTACTATAAAGCAAAGAGATGGACACAGTCATCTCTCTGTCCACCAGCAATGCCTACTCAGCTAGGGATGCAAACCAAGTGCATTGCTCACTTGCTCGCTCCTCACCTCGGAAAAGGACCTTGTTGCCCTTGTGCATGCGGGTGCCTTTCTTCTCAGCTCCCTCCCTGACAAGCATTAGGAGGAGGATCACTGCCTCTTTGTAAAACCAGACACATGGTCTGATCTCTTTATTACTCTATCTGATCTCTTTTTTGTTACATTGTAGTACTGCAGACTCTTCAGTTCCACCCCCCAAGCCCAATCTCCTTAGCACGTAATAGCAGAGAGCTGGGAGAGGAATAATCACAGTTTATCATTGGATCTGGGGAAACTGAGGAGACTGCCCCTAAAACACAGGCTCCCTCCCCCCAAAACCCACTTGTATTCCCATTTACTGAATAGTGAGGATTATTTCTAAAGCCAGCAGTGAGACCTCTCTTGAACCGAATATAGATAATCCATGTTTTGGGACCTTTAATCCTCAGAAACTTCAGATTCTTTTGAAACTCTGGAAATGGTGAGTGTTCAAAATGATTTCAAAGCTTGTTCAATCTTGAATGGGAACACAGATTTTTTTGTCCACACTCGTCAGTGTCTCTGTCCTTAGCTGGGTGATAAAGTAGCTCTCCACCCCTTCTGTCCTTCCCCTTCTTGTGATGTGTGGAATCAGTCTGATGTGCTTCTATCAGTCATTTTTTGAAGGAGGGAAAGATGAGTTTCTGTTATCACCACCCTACCTTCCATCTTGTCTCGTGTCTCCAGCTTTCTTGGGTTTTTTTTTTAATGTTTTTAATTAAACCCACAATCTCCTTAAATGTGCACTTCTGCAGCTTTAAATGAGGGCTGCATTTCCAGCTAGGATATTGACAGTTGGGGAGAGGGGAGATTTAACTCATTCCAAAGTTGGATGTTTCTAAAGCAGTGGTTCTCAACCTGGGGGTCGGGACCCCTTTGGGGGTCAAATTACCCTTTCAGAGGGGTCGCGATGAGTCTCCCAGTGCCCTTCCCTCCCACCTCCCAGCTGCTCCACCTCCGTGGTTGGGGGTCTCCACAACATGAGGAACTCCATTAAGGGGTCACGGCACTAGGAAGGTTGAGAACCGCTGTTCTAAAGAAAGCTGGAGACTTGGGGCATAGGGGATGCAGGGTGGGGACAGATCAAGCTTTGATATTCAGTGTAGTTTGGTATGATGGCTTCTAGCAAACTACATGATTGAAGTTCAGTCCATGGCTGATAACTACCTATCCATCTTACTGCTTCCAGTCTGTATTCCTTATTCATTGAAAGGGGAGAAAGATGGAGGGGGGTGTATATGTGTGCACTAGAGGGAGAAAGAGAGAAACTCTGCCCTGAACAAACTGTGAAGAAGAAGAAAGGTCCTCCTTTAAAAATATTCCAGGAAATAAATTAAAGACTTAATTACTGCAGCAATTAAATTCTTTCCCACCCTTGGTCCTTCTGATTTCTCAGGAGAATTCCCAGCTGCTCTTGCTACTGGCGACTGTTGCAGTGTTGTTTACCCTTCGTTGCTCCGGTAGGTGTGAGGAGTTTCGAAGCAGAAGAGAAGGAAAGGAAGGCATCATCCAGGCACTCCAATGGGATACTGGAAAGGGAACTGGAGAGAGCCCATTTGGAGTGAGTACAGGCGTTAAGAGGCTGCAAAGCTGTGGAGGAGGGGCTGGCTGGGCCACACATGTGCTGGCATACTTTTAAAACGAAGTGACCAATGTCTAAACTGAATGCTATATAGGGTGGAGAGAAGGTGGTGGTGGCCTCCACTAGTCAGAGTGCCTTCATTTTCTTCTTAGGGGCTGGAATATCTAAATTATTCCAGAAGGATTTAGGACCCTGCTGGCTACAGGAGCAGATTGAGGGGACACCACTTTGAGGCGGTAGCCAAGGGGAGAATGCGTCAGATTTATGTAAGAAAATACAGAAGTTGCAAAGGTGCCTGGGTTTTCCTGAAATGTGCATAATTATGCAGATCTGAAGTTGCAGAGGTCTCTGTTTTAGTTTAAAAATATAGAAGGAGGAAGGGGGGGTATGTCACCATTCTAGTCACCTCTGCCATCCACTGCATGATGCCTACGCAGTATCCCCCATTGCCTAAGAGTGATAACTTCGTTTGCAAGAACAAAATGGGGAATGAGCAAGAAGGGATTGGGTAATGACGACACAACCCTTCTGGAATGCCCACTAGGCCTGGCATGGGCAAGAGAGGCAAAGGGAAATCCTCCCTCCGCCTGCCCAGTGGAGTATAGGTGCTGCCCCCCAATAGCCCTCTTTCACATTCACGCTCTGAAATATAATTGAACTATGACACAAAAATGGTGTCAGTACTGGGAAAATCTGAATGCTAAATAGATCGAATAGGGAGACAACAGCTCAGTGAAAAAGTTTGAAGGGTATTTTTTAGTGTGGTTCCCTTGGAACCCAGAATTGCCTGAGGCAGTCTCAAAAATCATCTGTGACCACAGCCCAAGCTGAGGCATCCTAAGCCTGCAGCTTCCAATCTGAACTGCAGGTCACCCAAAATGCATGCCCAGGGGTGCTGTGTGTTTTTAGCAGCCACCAAAACAAATAAAGGACCAGCCAATCACAACTGAAATTGCATTTTTGCTGCTAAGAAATCTTATGTCACCTGCTGTAACTTTCTTTTAGCTTTACTGGAGTTAGGTAGTTAATAGAAAAGGAAAGAATGTCACACTGGATTTTTTTCCCCCCCTTGAAATATTCAAAGCAAGAAAGAAGACAAGGCTTGACGCTTAGAAAGGGAAGGTACAGGAAGGGGTCCTTGCAGACCACGTTCTAATGTATTCGTTCCTTCTTGAACCTCTCCAGAAGTTCCTCCCAGTTTCAAGTATGGATTGCATTTTTTTTCCTCTTCTTCTACCCCTCATGCCAGTTTAAACTGGCTAAATAGTCTGCAGGTTCTTTCTTGCACAAGAATCCTTTATTACAAATACTGCTGAATCTGTGCAAGAGATGGAAAAAGAAAATGCAAGATTTCATTTACCTTTCCATTTTATTTGTATTACTTTTATGTATTCCTTTCCGTTTCCCATGCAGTTATTCACTGTCATCCCAGCAAAACTTCTCTTGCAGTGGCTTCAGTCGTTAACTCAGTAGAAACACTGAGTGCCATAAAAAGTGGCACAAAGGCAGGAGTGTAGATCAGCCACCTTGTCCCATCAGTTATTATTGCCAGTAACAAGTATTGCCAGCCTTTGTGTCCCAAAACTGCTGCAGAACACAACAGGATCCTGTGTACACTGAAAGCAACCAACCACTTTTCCCTAAGATGACTGGAAACCTTAAAACACTGCAATTGGCTGCAGGAATACATAAAAGGTCCCCAAGGGCTTCTTGGAGCCTAGAGCTTAATTGAAACCAGCAGATATATTTATGTTGTGTTGTTGATCCTGTCTGCATTGCTGGAGTCCCTTATCAAATAGCAAGTGCAACATTGGGTGTTTTTCCACTGTCACTAGAAGTACCCATTAAGTACTCAT
>MTQE01000401.1:19196639-19251654 GCA_014337955.1 Aspidoscelis marmoratus
ATTTTAAATGTTGTTACTCACCCTGAGACCTTTGGGTATAGGGCGGGATATAAATGCAAATAATAAATAATAAAACAACAAATAACATGAGTTTTGAATGCACAGTATTTAGGATTGACTTTGTATATATTTGGAATTTTTGTACATAAGAGTAATTTGAGTGTGCACATCAAATAGGATTTTGACTTGGGGCATCTGTATCCTTAAATCTGGCTGTGATAGAGGACTGTTTAATGTTTAGCCATAACTGGGTAAACTTAGAGCCATTGTGCTAAGCAGGAGTTTGTATCACCACCATCCCTAATGTGGATACTAGGAACACAGGAAACATGTGCAAGATAGAAAATAGGAATACAGAAAAAGAAGTAGTGTCCTAATATTTCTATCTTTTCCAGTTGCAGAAGCAAAGGTCATACATAAAAATGAAACTTGCCAATATATATGAATAAGATGCTTCTTGTAATTTCTTTCTCCTTTTTTACCTCTGTATTGAATGAACTGTACAAAATCATTACTTTGGTACATAACCTCTCCATCCTTCCTTCCCTGGCAGTGCTATTGAAATGTTACACATCAGTTACTATGCTGCTAATTCTCAGCCTGGCTCAAAACATAAGTTGATAGGAAAATCCACCTGCCATCTCATTGCCCCCAAGTTTAATACAGAAGAAGGGCTGCACCGTCAATAGTCTGACTTCCATCAGGTTTTTTTAAGGTTGTGCTCAATTTAATGTAAGAGGATATTCCAGCATGCTTTGTTCATCTGCAGTATGAAAGCGCCACAATACTAGGGCAAGTCTGTTAGGCCGTTTGGCTAGATGTGGAAGCCCACTCCTGGGAGCCACAAGGGAAAGAGAGTCAAGTGGCTTGCCTGAGTTCATCCATAAATCAATAGCTGAGTGCAAAATGAAGGTGGCCTGGGGCTGGCCTGCCTTGAGGAGTGCTTAGGCAGGCTTGCCCAGAATGTAGCAAAGGCTGAAGTGGGAGTAGCATTGTTAAGAGGGAGTGATGAGCAATAATACCAGCCATTTAGATGATAAGGATGTGCGGAACTCTTTTGTATTTTAAATATGGGTAAAAACAAGACTGCCTAACAGGAACCAACATGCATTGATCCGCTTGCACATTTGGCTTTGTGGTGTATAAAAGTCTGACTCTTTGGGACCAGGTTTTCTCCCACCCACCCCCTCCCCGGTATATCATGCAGATCAGTGTCTTGCCTCTGGGCACAGCAAAGCAGTGAAAACACAACCCTTCATCAAATATCGGTCATTAGTGCTGGGGCACTGAGACTATTTATCAAGCCTTTTAATAATTCCTGGAGCTACCCCTCCATCTCTCCTCCATTAATCACCATTAGATTTCTGTAACCAAGCACAGATTATTGAGAGGTACCAAAGTAGTCGCTGAGCAGTGGGAGGCTAATGGGCTCCAGTAATTTGAAGCATTCCTTCCACCTCCAGCTGCCTGGGCAGATTTCTTGCCTTTCCGGATCTCCCATACCTATCTGTGCTTTCCCGCTTTCCCGTCCTTCAGCACTGTGTCCTTTTATCCTTGCCTAAACTGTATCTCTTTCACAACAGAGTCAGGAAAAGTCTGTTGCTACCTTAATTAAAGGTACTCATGTTTTTCCAAAAAGAAAAAGAAGAGTTGGCTTTTCTACCCTGCTTTCTCACCCATTTAAGGGGACTCAAGGCAGCTGACAAAGCTTCTGTTCTTCTCCCCACAACAGACATCCTGTGAGATAGGTGGGGCTATGAAAGCTCACAAAGCTTGAGCCCCTGATCACTGCACCTGAGATTTGACCAACCAGTTTTATACCTTCAAATCTTTGTTTCTCTGTGGCAAAAAGAACTTGATTCCAGGAGGCCATTGCTCACTCTTTTCCTCCTGCACTGTGGAGACCTGTAGAATATAGTCAAACCTGGGGCCTGCTCACACTTGGCTTTATTTTGGAATATATCGTGGAATAGGGGCCTGCTGTCCATATGCCAATGCAGGCTACAGCAGGCCCCAAGTGAGACCTGCCAGAGTCTGTTATAGCATGCGGACAACAGACCCCTGTCTTCAGATACATTCCAGAATTTGGCGAAGTGTGAGCAGGCCCTGGTATGTAAAGCAAGGTCAACCAAATCATCTGTTGTGTACTTAGTCAAAATTTTATGTTTCATAAAAACAGCAATGGAGACTCCTAGGAAGGACATAGTGTGCAGAATATTCTGTAACATGATTCATTTAACTGTTCGTTTAAATCATCAAGACCCTCAACAAGGAACAGCAGTCTCAAATGGGAAGATGTTGAACATGTTTCTAGCATAGCTCAACAGTCAGTTCCTCACCAGGGATTGTAGTATGTGCTGCAAAGAAAGTACAAGCAAAGATAAACTTATTTCCCTTGTGGGTATAGCAGACAACAAGCTGGAAGGAAGAGATGGAGGGGCAGATCAGAGCACCGGACAGTGTGCCATCTTTAAGAACATAAGAGAAGCCCTGCTGGATCAGGCCATAGCCCAGTGATGGCGAACCTTTTAAGCTCGGTGTGTCAAAATTTGCAAGAAAACCTCACTTAACTCGGGTGCTGTGTCACTTCTAGAAATGTCCATAATTTTGTAATATTTGTAGCTCTAGTAAAAAAGTTATATTTTTGATATATGTATTTTATTAAAAGCAAAAACAAGTAATTCTTTACATTAGTGACTTTTGTTGCTAAATCTTCAATTGAAAGTTGGTATTTCATACACTTCAAGAACAAGCAAGCACTACACGTCCAGGTGCCAGGGTGACCATGTGTGTCACCCAAAAGGGCTTGGTGTGTCACCTGTGACACGCGTGTCATAGGTTGGCCATCACCGCCGTAGCCCATCTAGTCCAGCATCCCATCGCACACTGTGGCCCACCAAATGCACATTGGCCTTTAGCCGTTACAAGCCAATATTTTGGTCTATAATCCACTTCTGAGATCATTTCCTATGTTTGGACAAACACTGCTGGCTGGAAGCATCACAGCCAGGAGTGGTGGCAGGTGTGTGAATAGCATGGCTCGCGCTATGAGAATAACACTGTGGAGTGCTGTGAGGCCTTGCTTCTGCCATCATGTGAAGGTTGTGAAGCTTACTTACCTCCCTCCATTTTCCCAACACAGTACATCTGTTATTGTCCATCTGGGCTCTGGAGTCTTCTCAGAGTTTCTATGTGTAAGATAGACAGAGATTGAATCCAGACAGGGCCTAAAACATAAGATTATCCCCTGGCTATGCTGGAATTGCCACACATATCCATGGCAATCCCAGCGTAGCCCAGTGATAAAGGAGTGAAATGCCATATTATTGCTATTCCAGGGAAATAACTCCCAAACCAGGTTTTCCCAGTATAGCAATATAGGCTTACGTATCTGAGTGCTTGCTCCCAGGATCCATCATAGAAAATGGCCACCACAAGTATCCAAGAACCAGCAGTTGTGCACTTCCAGGTATTTGGTACCATCAAGATAACCAGAAATATGCACAGTGCTGTTTTGGGAGCAAGTGCCCAGATAGTAAGAGCCCGCACTTGCCCCATAATTTTGCCCTGCTGTTTAGCAGGGATGGTGAGTGAGAGCTGCAGAATCTATACAAGATCCCATACGTTCCTCTTGGCATCTGGAGGCAGCAAGAGACACAGAAACTCTGAGAAAGAACCAGTAGCCCTAGGACAGTGATGGCCAACCTATGACACACGTGTCACAGGTGACACGCCAAGTCCTTTTGGGTGACACACATGGTCACCCTGGCACCTGGGCATGTAGTGCTTGCTTGTTCTTGAAGTGTACGAAATACCAAGTGTCAATTGAAGATTTAGCAAATGTAAAGAATAATTTGTTTTTGCTTTTAATAAAATACATATATCCAAAATATAACTTTTTTACTAGAGCTACAAATATCACAAAAGTATGGATATTTCCAGATGTGACACAGCACCCGAGTTAAGCTAGGTTTTCTTGCGAATTTTGACACACCAAGCTCAAAAGTTTAGCCATCTCTGCCCTAGGAGGTAAGTTTTTCAATTTGATAGCCATCTCATAAGTCAAGCTGGCCCCAAAGCCTATCACAGATGGCATCCAGCCTCACAAAAACTCTCTTGACTTTTCTTAGGAATAATAAAGGAAATAAATCTTTCCCCAAATGTGCATTGCCTAGCCTGGAAGGGAAGGAGATCTAGAGGCCACTTGGAGGTGAATGAGGGTTCTATTCCTCTGTGGTTCTTCAGTTCCGAACTTACAATAGGAAATATCCTAGGGGATAAATAACGGGGGGAAATAACTGAGAGGGAAGGTGGCCTTAGAGGGCAGCTGCTTCCAAGCTGCCAGGATAAGCTGGCGTGCCAATGTCTCATTTCAGCTGCTAATTGTCAACAAGGTGAATCATTAACAGTGCACAAGAGGAAGACCCAGCAAACCATGGCACATTTCACTGGGAAGTATTTCAGGTAGCTTGAAAAATCTCACTTCTAACAGATCCTAGAGACAGAAATAGAATCTACAGTCACTGTTGGGGTACTGTGAGAGTGCCCTAAGGTTATGGGAGAGATTTCCACTGACCTCCCTTAATCTGGATCTAAGATGATCCGGATTTAAGGAATGGGTACTTCCCTTAATCCAGATCTAGGCAAGTACCCAATGCATTTACACGGGTTGTCTAGCACCCAGTAGGTAGAACACCAATGTGGCGAATCCAGATCTACCCACATGGGGCCCGCCTGTCACCCCAGGTGTTTCAGGGGACAGGGAGTGCAATCCCCCGTAGAACCTCCAGAGATTCTTCGAAGATCCTCCAGAGTGGCTCTGAAGATTCTCCAGAGCCTTTGACAAAGGCATTGCTCTCACATGGGGTCCTCTTTGGAGCCTGTGCTATTCTTTGAAGGCATCTTCAGAGGAACTTTGGAGAAACTTCAAAGCCGGCTTCAGAGAATGTGCACAGGCTTTGAAGCTTTGAGTTTTGGGGCACCCCCTCATGGGTGCCCCCCCCAAGCCACCCATAGACCCCTATTGCCCAATTGTGGTGGAAACAGGCTCTGTATAATCCTGATTTAATGCTTGAAGACCTCATTGTAGACCCCTTTGATGGGGTCTACACGGAATCTGGATTATAGGTCCTGAAGGGCCCGTATGATCCAGATTTCCCTAGAACAGGTGGAAACAAATGTGGCTCTAATGGGGTCTGTAGTGGAAATGGGGTCTTCCTGCTCTGAGCCAAATGGATCCTTAATGGGTACTTAATGCTAGTGGAAAAACACCCAGGATCCTCACATAAGCTCTCCTTAGACCACATTAGTGACACAGCAGTAGAAAGAACTCTGACTGCACTTATTCCCCTTCTACCATGCACCAGTGAAATGGGTACATTTACTATTTCATTTTCTTTCAAACACATAGCATGGCCAGTTTGGTCTTGTGGTTAGAGTGTTGGACTCCTATTCAAAGTCTCCTGGTTTGATTCCACCGTCCTCCACGAAGCCAGCTGGGTGACCTTGAGCTAGTCACAGCACTCTTTCTGAGTTCTCACTGTCCCACCTACCTCACAGGGTGTCTGTTGTAGGAAGAACAGAAAATCTTTGTCAGTCATTTTGAGTCCCCTTAAATGAGTGAGAAAAGCAGAATTTCTTCTCCTTCTTCCACAACCATTTTCTGTTTCCAAAAAAATCCCCAGCCAGAAACACTGAAAAAAGGAAGTGAAAGTTGGAGTGACAGGCAGGATGCCTCTAAAGGCCACTGGCAGGGATCCAAAAGCATATGAAGGTTTTGCCTTTGTCTTCTGTTTGAGGTGCCAAGAAACAATTGGTTAGCCACTGTGTGAAACAGGAAGCTGGACTAGATGGGTTGTGGCCTGATCCAGCAGGGCTCTGTGTCTCTCTGTCTCACTATCTGTCCGTCTAATTGCTTGTTGCTTCTCTGAGTTGCTTTCTGGCTCTCCCTTCCTTCCAGTGTTGTTTTTTTCTGAGAAAACGTCCTGCAATTCACTTGTACTTGCTTCCTACACCCTAAACCACCAGTTGCATTTCCTTTTAAGAGTTGAACGTCCCTGAAATAAACTTTGCTTTGTGCAATGCTTACATATGCTTTATCGGTCAAATGAACACATGTGCACGTGCAAACTTGCACTTCACACAGAGCGAAAGAGAAGAATACAAATCTTCAAGCACAAAAGAAACACAAAGATAGCCCAGTGTACACCTGTAATTCTGCCAAGGCAGGTGGCCTTGAGGAACAAACCAGTCACACTGTCTGGGCTTCTGTCCAGCTGGCTTGCTCTCACCTCCTTGGTACAAATCCAGTGGCCCCAGATTATTATTCATTTTCCCTGCTGATCTGAATGAAAACCAGGAATGGCTCAGACCCAGTGGTGGAAGGGAGAAGAACTAGAAATGGTCTGCAAATAGCAAATAGCAGGTGCAATGAAAGGAGAGTGCCTCTGCTGCTTTCTAGCCAGACATTGCTGAGAGAAGCCGTTACTGCCACTGCACTCACGCCATGTCACTCAAGAATGATAAGTAGAAGGATGCAGGCAGGTCAGCCGAGAAGGACAGACCCACAAATATTTCTGGTGGCAAAGCCAAGAAGAAGAAGAAGTGGTCCAAGGAGAAGGTGAGAGATAGGCTCCACAGTCTACTTATGACAAACTGTGCAAAGAGGTTCCCAATTATAAGCTCATAATACCTGCAGTGGTTTCAGAGGGACTGAAGATCTTAGGATTCCTGGCTAGAGCTGTGTTCCAGGAGCTACTCATTAAAGGCCTACTCAGACTAGCATCTAAGCACAGAGCCCAGGTCATCTACCGCCAAAGCCCCAAAGGGGCGGATGTACCAGACACTGGGAAGGATGCATGGAAGGTTCTCAAGTGGCTTCTAGTTTTTTTCTGTATATTCCTAAAATAAATGAACTGGTTAACCAAAAGAAAAGAAGAAGAAGAAGAAGAAGAAGAAGAAGGACAGATGGTCAGACAGACGGACGGACGGACGGATCCACTTTAGGCTCTCGTTGACTTAGAATTAGCCTTTGTGTGTTGTGCAAGATTTTTTAAAATGTAGATGATGCATCTGTTCAAGTCACAGTGAAGTGATGTTTCAAGAGATTGCACACTTTTGCTGCAGAGTGCTCTGAATTGCGTAAGAGAGCATTCCATTCTTTCCTACCAGCTTAAGTCCCAGTCAAGTAAATGAGGGACACCAATTGCGGACATCAGAACAAATGTTTCCCCCCTTACTGTTGCTTCTTATCTTGCTTTTTCTCCATGAAACCCAAGGTAGCAAATGCCATTCTCCTCTCCTCCATTTAATCCTCAGAAAAGTTCTGTGAGTCCAGTTAGAGTGAAAGGCCACGGCTGACCCAAGATCACACCATAAGCTTTCGTGAGTGGGTAGGGAATTCAAAAGCAAGGACTTCTAGGCAGCTTCTAGAACAAGCAACAAATGTGAAGCGTATACCACAGAAAACACTCCTGGCACAAAGTGAGTGCGGAGTGCTGTGCATGCTGGATGGAGACAGTCTGATCCAATCTTCCTTCAAAGCTGGCGAACATTCGTTCTCCAGCCTCCAAAGTTGCAGAATGGGGACATTTCCCCACAGCCCTCGAAATATCCTTGGAAGTAAGCCATCTATTTGGAACCTGCCAAAATGTGACCAGGAAAGTTCTGGGATTCTCATGCCACCATCACCTGTATGGACAGCATTGGCAGAAAAGGGACCCGTGCCTGGGATGCAAAGGAGACCACTTTAAAATGGCCTTCTGCTGGAGTACTCCTGGGCTTGGTTTTTGCACCTGGGCTTGAGCCCCATACAACCAATGTGTTCCCCGGCAGGTATGGTTAGTTGGACCATGCAAAGGCTGCCATGAGCTGCATCTAGATACTGGTTATTTTTTCCACTGTGTTTGGATATTCCAGAATATTCATGCTTTATTCCAGAATATGCAACCAACATCTGGATGCAAGCCTAGATTCTATCTTTACATTTTGCTGGCACACTACACTGGTTCTTTACATTTACCCATGGAATCTCAAAAGACTACATATTTATTTAAGTACATAAAAAGCCAATTATTGTACTTCCCACCATGTACAACTCACTTAAAAAAAAACATTCCTAAGATCAACTGCATCCTATCCCCCCCCCCCTAGATACTCCTTTCCAGATTATAGGCCTTTCTTAGATACCAGTGCATCTTAAGTGGGGAGGATTATTTATATGGTTCTGATACTCTAGAGAGCATGTGGCAGTTGTTATGAATATTAACCATTAATGGCCTTCTGTTCAGTGAACTTGTCTCATGTCTTTTTAACGCTGTCCTATGAGGGTGGTCACTGGCCATCTCTATGGCCGATTCCACACTTGCTGGTAGATCAGACCAGCAAGTGTACTAAGAGTCGCCTTCCTCATGCCGGTGCTTTCTAAGAGAGGCTCTGCTCCCAACTAGTATGCTCTGTTCACACAGGACAGAGTGTAGATAGGACCAGGTGGTCCAAAATGGTGGGCTGGGCAATCTACTAGTGACCCTCTTTGAAGAAGTCTACCAGCATACTAGAGGGTGGCATACCAAGCCATAGAGGCATGTAGATGGCATGCCTCTATAGTCTGGTATACCTTGGTACCTGTTGCATCAGCACAACAGGGCACACTGTGCTAATTGATCCTCAGGCCTTCAGAGCATTGGAACCCCCCTGTGTCAGCTCTGGTGAAATCCTGAATACTGCTTCTACTGTTCCATACTTCGAGGGACAGCTGCTACAGCAGCTCAGGGACTTCAGGAGAAGGGAGTGGTGGCAGGACCGAGCCCAAGGTTGCCAGAGCCACTTGTTATCACCAGCTGTGGACTCTGGGGCCTATAGAGGCTAGTGCCTGTCTGTGGCTGTGGGCCCACCACCAGCAGGAGGGCAAGGGCTACTTTTATTATCCTGCCTTTGTTTGTTTTATGCAACTTCCCCTGTTCTGTGGAATGAAGTAACTAAATCAGCACAAAATAAAACAGGACACAAAAGAATATTAATGCAGTAAAGATTAAATAAGCTGTATAGCTTCAATCCAGCTACAGTGCTGCGCATCAGGATTTATCACTTGGCTTAAAACGTATCCTGTGGAAGCCAAGTATTAAAATCAGACATGTATTCTCCTGTGAAAATGTTGAATGGCTAATTTTTCCATTATGTAGAAACTGCCTAGATGTCTAAAGTAAATGCATCCATCCCATCTGGGTCTCAGTTCAGGAGAGCAAAACAGGTCTGCTGTGACAGTTCAGGCTACATAAAAATGTAATCCCACAGGGATGAGATATAGTAAGGCAAAGGAATCTCTTGAAATCTGTTACATCACACAAAGTAGAAAGAAAGGAAAACCAGGAAGGAGGAGAGGAGGAGGAGTTGGCTTTTATACCTCACTTTTCTCACCCATTAAGGGGACTCAAAGAATCTGACAAACCTTCTGTTCTTCTCACAACAGACATCCTATGAGGTAGGTAGGTAGGTAGGTAGGTAGGTAGGTAGGTAGGTAGGTAGGTAGGTAGGTAGGTAGGTAGGTAGGTAGGTAGGTAGGTAGGTAGGTAGGTAGGTAGGTTATGAGATCTCAGAAGGAGATCTGTGACTAGCCCAAGGTCACCCAGCTGGGTTGATGTAGGAGTGTAGACTCAACCCAGAAGGCTATCAGATAAGAATCTGACATTCTAACCACAAGACCAAGCCTTTGGACACTAGAATCTTATTATAACTTGGTATTCAATCATACTGGGAGCAGGAGGTAAAGTATGAGGAAGGAAAATTTGATTTGAAGAAAACTAATGATGCTTTAACTGTAAGGGTCTGATCAAACAGGGCATTTTTCATTCGCCCCTTGTAGAAAATGCACCCTTCCTGAAGGTGAAAACATAAACAGACATTCAAACTCCTACCTCAGTCTTTCATTTTGAAGTTTAGCAATGCCTATCTAGCAACATATGCTCAGCACATCTAGGCTGTTGACTGCCTGATTTTTCTGGCCCTCTGATTGGCTTCTGGCTGGCAGCATTTGTTCCCATGCTGCAATTGATTAGACTGTCTCCTCACAATGTGACTGAAAGGAATAGTCACTGTTGGTCCCATGAATTCCCATCTGAGGACGGTGTCCTGAACCCCAGATCTCCCAGTGGGCAGTTTAAGCAAGTTTGAACACAGCCTAAGATTCCCCTACCCTCAAATCATATACATGTGGGTATTTCCAATCAGTCTTGTCTTCTGTAGGGGTGTGCACAAATATTCAAATAAGAAAAAAAAAAGTCTGTTTCAAGAGTTGTCCATGTCCTTAGGCCTCAGATTTTAAAACTACAAGACCAGACAAGATAGCCTTACTATATACAGGTGATCAAGGGAAACTTGGGTTATCAGAAGCAATT
The DNA here is from genome assembly GCA_014337955.1 of Aspidoscelis marmoratus. Classification (NCBI taxonomy): domain Eukaryota; kingdom Metazoa; phylum Chordata; class Lepidosauria; order Squamata; family Teiidae; genus Aspidoscelis; species Aspidoscelis marmoratus. The sequence goes on from MTQE01000401.1 coordinate 19,207,031, forward strand.
TTATTTTCAAGGGTATGTCAAATGGAATTACATTAGGCTTTGAAGGTCTCCAATGCTGCATTTCCAGAGCAAGATGACAGTGACAGTTTACCAGTATATATATTTCTCACAACTATGCATTAAAACTGGTCTTGGGGAAGGTTCTGAGTAGCAAATCTTACTCTTGCTATAACCAAGTTTTGAATTAGTGCACTTCTTGTTCAGACAGCTCTGGGTACAATGACCTGGGTTTAGTCTCTTGCATATCTCTGGAATAAGATGAAGACTAAACACTTGCATATTGTAAAAGAAATGCCCGGATGTGTCCATGAAGTCATCAGATAACTCAAGACTGCCTTTACTTTTAATATACCTATTTATATCATTAGATATTGTTTGTAGTAACTGATGCAGGTAAAACAAAGTAGAACATTGAAGCCATGCTAAGTGATGTCATGATCAGACTAATAGTTGTTTAAATGTGAGATCACTCCTACACACAAAGCTGTTGAAAGTGGCTTTCATTCCCACCAATACCTCTCCATCTTCTTGCCAAGTATGAAAACAAAGCATTATTAAATCTTGGGAGGCTGAAACATTTAGATCAGCTTCTTAATGAAACACCAGTTGAGGGTAGGGGCAAACTAGAAGAATTATTGTGGTTCATGTTTTCCTCACAAGAAAATCCTTCCAAACCAAAGAGGGTTTTGAATCTTTTACCTGGTTTGGGGCCATTGAGGCAGACTGGGAACACTGTCTACTTGTCTGCTTTGCTGTCTAACAGCATATTTAAGCTAGAGGATTTCTAGTGCGTTGTGGGAGAATCAAAAAATGGTCATCACTTTGGAGTAAAGTGGGACTGCTATGGGGAGATTTGATTCTTCACCAGTTTTTAACATTTCATTTTATCACCTTAATACACATATTGTGATATTTCAAATTGTATTTGATGTATATTTTGTAACTGGTGAACCAGGGGCTATGAAAGCAAGCGGAAACTTATTTTGCAGTAGATGTGGCTCAAAATCTTTGACCGTCTCAGTTTGTCATGTTTTTTTTGCATCAGCTTTGGTTCCAGCTGTGAAGAGATGGGCCTGGGTGTTGGGACAGGGAATTAAGTCTGCAGAATTCAGAGACTGGGTTCACAACCTAGAAGGAAAACCAGAACTTCTGGAGAATAAATGTTGTCAAGACTATTTTTGGAGCTGCAGCAATGAACCTCCTACAAATGCATCTTTTGGAGGGTTTTTTCACTCAGAGGGTCTATGGAATTTGCTGCCAGAAGAGATGGTAACAGCATCCAGACTGGGTGACTTGTTAGACAAATTCATGGATAACAGGTGTATCAATGGCTACTTGAATGGATGCCTAGGTACATCTTTCAGGCTGGGGGGGGGGGACAAGCAGGATGCCTCTGAGGCCATTTGCTGGGATTCGAGAGCAGGTGAAGGTTTCATCTTTGTCTTCTGCTTGAGATGCCGAAAAGCAATTGGTAGGCCACTGTGTGAGACAGGACGCTGGACTAGATGGGCTATGGCCTGATCCAGCAGGATTCCCCTTATGTTCTTATTGCTGTTTTGTGATTCTTTCACTAGCAATTCCTATGGCACTTAGATAAGCCAATATGTGAGTGTGGACATGCATACAGAAAAAGCAGGTTTATACTGTTATTCATTCCATGAGTTCAGTTCCATGCATAAATTATTTTCTTTATCTGGTTCTGTATCTTTCTGGCCCTGGACCCCGCCCCCATGATCTCTGCTGTCCTGCCCTGTGACCTCTCTGGCCCCACCCCGTGGCCCTTCCCCACTTTGCCTGTGAACATCCAGCCCTGAAGTCCACCGGCCACCACTACTCAGTGCAGCACTGTTCCAGACCAGGGAGCAAGGGAAGGGTGTTGCTATTGTCTATGGGACTTCTGTCTCTCTCACCAGATGGCCAATTTGCTCTGTGATGGGGTTTGAGGGACTGTTTTTGTTGTTGGACCAGAGAGACAGAATAGTGATGTTGCTCGTGTACTGCTCAACACCCTGCACGGCAACTCCCTATCTGAGCTGGCTGAGGTAAATATCTAAAGGAACGCCTTCTTCCATATTGACCTGCCCATGCCTTAAGATCTGGAGGGGAGCCTTCCTGGTTTGTTTGTCTGTTATTTGTATTTCTATCCCGCCCTATAACCGAAGTTCTCAGGGCGGGTAACAACATTGTCCCACCACCCTCATTAGTAAAAGGCTTGGGCATCCAGAAGAGGGCCTTTTCAGTGATGGCCACTAGGCTATAGAATAGTCTCCCCCTTGAGGTACAACAGGCTCCTTCACTGTATATGTTTAGGAAGGCGGTGAAGACGCACGTCTTTGCCCTGGCCTTTGGTTAAATAGGAATATATTGTCTCTTCTGACTCTACAGATACTGTTATTGCTTTAATATATACTGTTCTTGATTTAATATATGTTTGATTTTAAATGTTGTTGCCCACCCTGAGACCTTTGGGTATAGGGCAGGATAGAAATACAAATAATAAAATGAATAAAATAAAATAAATAATGTATTATAATGGAATTCCAATTTTGTTCTGTACCATAACTGCTCCTGTTGGGGTCTGTCCTGGATTTTCCATGATCCCTTAAATCTCATTTTAAGTGGGAAACTGCAGGGGTTGGGACTCTCTTTATGACTTCGTCTGCTCTGATTTCATTGCTCATTCCTGAATAGCTAGTGGGCACATTTGTCTTGCAAAATAAGCACTATTTAGCCACCGAGCTTTGCAACTAAGAAGTGAGGCAATCAGGCTTTCTAACCCAATCTCTAGCTCTATAGAGCCTCAATCTAAGTTCCACATCTTTTAGATGGTTGATATTAGTGTAGCAAGGATTGGTTGGTTGATATTAGTGTACCAAAGGTTGGCTTTATTTTTCAATTCTATTCAAAGTCTCTGCTTGCCCTTTGAGCATTTTCATGTTCCTGTCCTAAAAGGCCACAAGAAACTTAACACTTGTGTTTTGTAAAGGAGTCCTCCAGGAGTGCTGAAAAGACCCTGTTTCACAATTGGACTTGGTTTTGTTGCCCAGCTCCACTGACCAACCAACTTCTTCCACCTTAGGCATTAGATTATTAATTGGCCTTGGACAATAGCGTAAAGAAGAAGGAAGCAATTAGCAGGAGAGCAGGAGGGAAATATTTGCCACATGCGAATAAAAGGCCTGTAATTTCCCACCCAACATGTAGCAGTTGAGGGAGAACAACAATAATTATCATAATAAAAAACATCCGCCTGGCAGCATTTCCACGACAAAAGGAGCTCATGCTGGGCAGATCTCCTCACGAGCTTTGGTATGGGGTGGAGGCGGAGAGTTGTCATCAAAAGCAAGCTAGTCAGAAGTGGCTCAGTATCTCCCATTATTTGCCTTTAACTTGAGAGTGGTCCTGGATGGGCATTTGCTAGGTGCGTAGACTCACAAAGCGACAGAAGGAGAGAAAAGCCAAAATGAGGGGGAAAGACTGTATGAGAAGGTAACGGGGGGTATATGGAAGGCCACCTCCAGGTTGGTCAAATTACCAATAAATATTAATATTACTGTAGATTCATTCAAAGGTTTCATTTAGTCGGGAAGCATTCAGCTTTTAGTCAGGAAGCAGTAAGGATAGTAATGTTGTAGGCTTCCTGATGTGATTAGATTCCAGCATTCATAAGCGCCATACAGTCAAGAAGGATAGGCAATGAAACTCAACCACATCTGGAGGGATCCACATTTGTTTTCAAAGGCAGAATGACTGGCAGAATGGCTTGCATATTTTTGTTCTGCTTTTTATGGCAGCCAGTATAGCTCCAAGGTAGATAATCAGCATTGCACATGTAAGGTCTTGGCTTCCACCCCCAGAAGAAGGCAACAGCAAATTGCTTATGTGTTGTTGCCAAGAGAACTTCGTGGAGATACCCATGCAATTGTTAGGTCCTTAGCTAAACTTGTGGGCGTCTCTACTTCTAACTAGCTGTATCATAGTGGCTAGCAGGCAAACTTGCATTCCCACAGGACTCCTCCTGCTCTCAAAGTCTCCAAGTTGTTTGCAAGAGAGCATCTGTGAAGACAGATAGAAAACTGGCAGATGAACAGATCCCAGAGAAATGGTAGCATCAGTGTTGCTTCCCTCCTCCTACCAGGAAAGAGAAGGAGGACCACTAGGAAGCCCTTTGAGGGGAGAACAGCAACACCGATGCTGTCACTTTTCTGGAAGGCAAAACTATCCTACAGGTGGGGATTCCCCACCCACAGGGAGTTCTGCAGGGCAGGGGGCATATGATATCAGGACCATAAACTGGTCTGAAGGCACCTTTTCTGAAAGAGGAGCTTACAAACTATCTTATCCTGCCTTCAGAACAGCCAGAGAGTTTTATGGGTCTGCCTTCCTCTTGCATCATTTAGTCGGATTGGGTGAAAAGTGACCACAAGGAGGACCAGAAGGCCCCATTGTAGGGGTGTGCATGAATGCATTTTTTGGGATTTGATTTTATTTGAATCAAATATCCAGGGATTCAGATTGATTCAAATGTTTAAAATTTGAATGTATTCACATTCAATTCGAATACATTCAAATCCACTCATACAAATTTTCAGTTCATATTTGAAGATACAAATGTTGACATTTGAATGTGTCCATATACTACCGTATGCATCCTGTTTTTATCCCGTGTGCTTCCCATTTTCATCCTGTATATATCCGTACAAATGTGTATGGATACGAATAAGATGCATACGGAGACGTACACATATGAATGTCTGAATCATTCGTACAAATGATTCAAAAGACTTGACAATTAGTTCAAATGTCAAATTTGAATGTATAGACATTCTATTCAAATTTGAATGTCTGAATTCAATCAAATGCGATCAAATTTTGAATGTTTCGAATATCTGTCCTTAGCCCTACCCTGTTGTACATGCCTGAATTTCCTTTATGAGCAGATTGAAGCCGTTACCTTGCAGGCAGTGTTTTTGGATTCAGGTGGCTTCGTGTGTTTTTATGCTTGAATTTACACCTGTGCATAGGCTTCTTTAAAACACAAGCCAAATCAGCATCTTGATTTTTTCTAGAAAGCTAAGGCGTTGTTAGCAAAGGTACACAGAACCTTTTGCAAAACATCTGAATGGTGAAAAGCGCTGTTTCAAGTATTTCATGCTTGACACGAAATGCCCTTGCAAATCAGGGCTTGTTTGAAATTCAGAACAGAACAGTGGAGTGGGGATGCTATGCTGGAATATTTTCTATGTCCTGATTGTTCAGACAGTGATTCTGTTTTTGAACTGTCAGGAGGGGAGTGGTCTCCAAACCTAAAAATTATCGAGGCTTCAACCTGAATCTGCCCTTCCAATTCATTAAGCAGGAGGTTTACTGATGGGGAGAGGTGTCATAACTACTGTGGGTTGTCGTAGAAACCAGTGAGCACTTAGAGATAACAACCAGTTGAAGAGCAATAAACTCTTGCCAGTTACTCAGCTTTGCTGGAACCAAGTCTTATTTCAACAGTATCTTTAAGCAATCTTTTAGTAACAGAACCCTGTGGTGGCTTTAAACTGAAGCATGATGACTCACAGAAGTATCTTTGCTGAAGGCCTAAATAGGAACCAAAGTCAAGAACAAAACCAAGGCATGGAGGATATTTATTTATTTATATATATTTATATTTATGTTATTTATATATATTTATATTTATGTTTATATCCCGCTCCATACCCAAGGGTCTCGGGGCAGCTCACAACATTTAAAAACACACATATCAAAACCATATAAGACAATGCTAAAACCAGTACAAGGTTTAAAATTCAGCATAATGATAATATTTTTTTAAAAAAGATATAAGAACAGTTTAAAAAACAGTAGAGTGTGCAGTGGGGGGAGCAGAGGGAGCCCTTAACCAAAGGCCTGAGTGAAGAGGTGCATATTCACCACCTTCCTGAACATAAACAGAGAAGGGGACTGACGTACCTCCAAGGGGAGACCATTCCACAATCTGGGGGCCACTACTGAGAAGGCCCTCTCCCAGGTGCCCACCCGCCTAGCTACTGAAGGCAGAGGGATAACCAGAAGGGCCTCCCCTCCAGATCCTAAGACACGGGCAGGTCGATATGGGAGAAGGCGCTCCTTTAGGTAGAAGGATAGGTGCACAGAGCCAAGGGTACCAAGACAGGCAGACAGATTTGCTAAGGCATAGTTCAAGGAACAAGTTCGTAGGCCATTGAGCTGGTGAAGGAAATGAGCATACTTGGTTGCAGGCACTTTAACAAGATCCTCACAGCCAGATCAGGCTATTCTGAAAGGGGTCCAGGGGTGTGGTGACTGCACCTAGCTTGCTCCTGAAGGAGGAATCTTCTCCCAGCAGCACTCTTCTTGCAGAGCACAGGAAAAAACACTCTGCAAAAAAGGAGTGTTGGACCTGGTTCATTTCTGCAGCTACACCGAGAGGTGGCACCTGCTGGACTGATCTACCAGCTCTCTCACCATTGCATGAAGCGCCAAAACTGGCTGACTTCTGGGGTCAGTTCCAGTACTTTATGAAATGGTCTTGTTGTAAACTTCAACACTGGGGGACTTTTGCTTCCTAGCCTCGAATCTTCCAAAGGCCAGAAAGTGAAGGCCATTGAAATGGCGCATTTCTCCAGACTTAGGCCAAAGCAAGCCCAGCAGAGGACCCCCTCCGTTGCCCATGCAGCGAAATGGCTAGCTTTTATGACTCAGAAAGTTCAAAAACAACATTCCTTTGTGTTCACAGCTGAGAGCCGTCAGGACCTGCAATCTCCTGTTAAAATGGAGTGTGCAGGACTGGTTCTTCACGCTTCCCTTCCCTCTTTGTTAACTTCCTCAGGCTCCAATGTTCCCAGGGGAAGGCAACTGAGCCCTCTCATCTGAACCAAGCTGGGTGGTACTCAGTGTAACAGAGTCAAGGTCATCGGGAACTGGCAGGTCAAGCATCATGTTCTGGGCTGCTGGCGCTTGGTGCCTCTGGTATCAGCACATCATTTGAGAAAAATTGTGGTGCATGGAGGAATGTTTTCTCTTGGAATATGACACCAAAAATGAGAGTTGTTTTTTTTTTTTAAAGAGAAAAGCAAGATCTCTTCTGACTGTGTCCTGAAGTACCAATCTTCCAAAAGTGTCCACCTACTAACACGTGCACACATACAGATGTGCACGGGTGCTATAGGTCAGCAGATCCAATCATGCAACAAGTAGTTTGCCCCATAACTGCCTGAGGACCGAAGAGGGAACCATGGCATAGCATGAAAAGATCTGTGCTGCTGTTGCCAAACTCTGTCAGCCCTGCAAAAGTGTGGGTTTGTTCATTTGTTTTATTCATACCCTGCTTCTTGTATGGAGTGATGACTGCTAGATTCCCTGCTGGTTCAGGGGATGGAGGGTTTTTGTTTTGTTTTGTTTTGTTTTCACAGGACAGTGCTTTCTGTTCCCTTGCTCAGTTGGCCTGGTGGAGCAAGTGTGATGGCTGTCACTCTCTGTGCTTGTGATGCAGAAGAAAGTCAGGAAGACACACTGTAAACAACCTGCTAAGGAGATCACAGCCCTCTTCTTTAAGCAGGTGACCCTTGGCGCTGCTAGACATTATTTCAGATAGACAAGCACAAGGCACAGCAAATCAAAGCTCGGAGAATCAAGGACCAAGTAAAAGCGGAGAGGAATGGAGCAGACATCCCTATGATTCTCTCTTCCATTCCCAGCACTTGGACAATTAGCCTCTATATCCCCTGGAGGCTCAACAGCCTGAGTTAATTCAGCATCTGAATATGGTTCCTTGTATTTATTTGGGGTGTTTCCAATGAAACTGCTGCACAGGGAAAGACTCCCAACTTTGCCGTTCTTGACTGCAGTAGTTATGGCTGTTCAACTCTAAGGAAGTAGAGCACACTGACACTGAGGAAGTACAGCAACCATAAGGGAACAATGCTGCTATGGCCACAAATTCAAGTTATTATTATGGCCAGGGACAGAAGTTCTGTATTCAGAATGCAATTTCTGACAAAATCCACATAATGGATGTCCTCCGTTCTTTGCAGTGCAGTGCAATGGTTTGAGATTGCCTCTGCTACTAAGATATTTTCTAGTCCCCACTGCACCTATTTTGGAACAGGCAACATACAAACTTCAGCAATCAGGAACAAACGCAGCACTTGTCATATTTTATTAACGCTGAGAAATCTACCGTGTAATTCAGCAACAGCTAAACTTTCATCAGCCACTTATGCTTATTGTAAGCAGTTATTATTAGAAACGGATAAAAACATCATAAGGACTGGGCTGATAGATTATGTCCTGGTGAGAGGGACCCTTTTAGAATCCCACAGCAAGATGTTTAAGCATGACCCTCTCTAAAACAAAAAAAGACCTCAATACTATGGTATCTTCTTGTTTTTAAGCAGTCTTTTCTTGTACAGTAATTCCAGTTTTTAATCTTGCAACCCTTTTGAATTTATTTTTGTATAAGTTTATGTCATTTATATTCCACTTTTGTTCAGAAAATCTGAATGCCATACTTACTGTTCTTCTCCCCTCCATTTTCTCACAACAACCCTGTGGGGTAAGAAACGGAGAGACAGACACTGGCTCAGGGTCACTGGGTGAGTTTTCACTACCAAGTAGGGATTCACACCTAGGTACATACAGATCCCAGCCCAATGGTCTGATGCATACATGCAGGTGACAGAGCAGGTAATTATTCAGATCATTTCTCAGCTTTCCCCAGTGGTTACTTTCTGTTTCAGGAAGGCCCAAGTCACACCTTATATTGAAGAATAATGGAGGCTGTCTTGAGACCAGATGCCAGAATTCATTTCCAGTTTTTCTGAGGACTTTCCTGCTTCCAATGGGACTATCCTGAAATTAGATACTCCCAGCACTGAGTCTATTTCAACCAAGTGTGGACCCAGGCAACAGGCTGTCATCCAAGGCAGCTTAGCAGTGGGATGAAGGGCAACCAGCAGGTCACTACCAGCCACTTCGCCTCACCCTGGGAAGGGCATGACTCTTGCCACCCCAACTCTACTGATACTGATACCCCGATAACTCCTGATGCCCTACTGTGCCACTCCATCACTGCTGCCATGCCGAACCAAAAAGATCCTTGGAGCAAGGCATCAGGGACCCTTCCCCTGCTACCACCACTACCCCTCCATCGGAGCCATTCCCACCTCCCTGAAGCTCACCTTTTACCAGGCAAAGTGGACCCACGAAAGCTCAGCTCAGTGTGGCAGCAAGGAGATGGAAGCACAGTATGTGTGACCACACCATTCCATGCCAAAAACAGCCTGAGCTCCCTGTCCATCCCTGAGTGTGGTCATGGCCTAAGTGTGTGTAATTGGGTTGAATTTTGTCCCTTACAAAACAGAGTTGCTGTGAAACTCTAATCGAGTGGTTCTCAACCTGTGGGTCAGGACCCCTTTGGGGATCAATCTACTCTTTCACAGGGGTCGTTATGAAGTAGCAACAAAAATAATTTTATGGTTGGGGGTTAGGATTAGGGTTGGGTTGGGGGTCACCACAACATGAGGAACTGTATTAAAGGGTCGCAGCATTAGGAAGGTTGAGAACCACTGCTCTAAACTAACCAAGGGAGAAGCATCTTTTATATCTTCAAGGTATGTATGATGTGCAAACAAAAGGCTTTAGGCTATGCATGGCAGTTGCTGACACAGGGCAAAACAACATATCAAACTATTTTCTGTTCTGGAAAGGGGAGAACAAAACTACTCTTAACCTTTTGAAGGTTGCCTTTCAGTTACATAAACATCTTAAGAGGCTGAGGAAGAGTAAGAAGGTTTTTTTTCCAGCTTTAGATCACAAATAGCTATCCCCATTTGTTGACTTTTTACGCTTCCTTTGTGTCAGTTAGAGAATTTACCTTAAGAGGAGTTTAGAAATATTGCATTGTAGGGGTTTCTTACTCTGCCACAAAGTCAGAGGCCCTTTAGCCTTATTTCTCTCGCTCCTTCTCCTTCTCTTCCCGCTCTTCCAAAGTTGCCCCCATTACTTTTAAGCACAAACTGTTCTGATGCCAAGCCGCTAGTTTAACAAGATCGTTAGACTGACACTTTCTGACAGGTCAGCTGCGACTACCAGCCAGAGAGTGAAGTAACTTGGCAATCTATCACTTGTGCAGCCTCCTCAGTGCTCCTTCCCCAACATTAATAATTCTACTCCTTGAGCAACCGCTTCATTTTAATTCTTTTTCTAGACTTGAGGCCTTTAGTAGTGCCCACTGGGATCAATATTTTCTTTATCTTTTGAATGTGCTACCTGCTACAGGCAAGCGGCATCCTCCAGCTGTTACCCAAATTGCTGCAGCTGTGGTATTGTTAAAGGTACAAAACAGAAATCTTAAAAGGCCTGAGGTTATAGCACTGGTCAATGGATGTTTTCTTCCCTCACTCTCAGTGCTTTAGAAAATAATGAACAACATAGGGCCTGTTTGCACTTAACAACCTTGTATGGAATTACAGTATTATAATAGACTGATAAGGGTGAGGCATGGCGGCGACCATCTGTACACCAAGGCCTAGTAAAACCCAGTACCAGGCCAGCAGCACTCTAAAAGTATGGATGGCCATGTCAGGGTAGGCCAGATCACCATGGCAATGGCCATGGCAACATCCGGCATGCACTTGGATGTTGCCATGAGAACCAGAACGCAGCATGCAACTGTGCAGCCACAGTTGCACCCTTACAGCCAGACACTGCTGCCTAGGAGCCACCTAGCTTCTGGTCAACCTGTGGAGTACGTTTTAGCAGTCCACTGCTAGTTAACTTCATGGAGGGATAAGCAAACTCCAGGAGAATAGGGGCAGTGGCGTGCAGATGGATTTCACTAGTGACTGGACCACCACTCACTAGTAACTAAGTGCAAAACAGGGCCATGGTTTCCTCTTTTTCTCTTCCTTCTTCTTCAAGTAATGATTTTCTCACAAATTTCTCACCGAGGCCTAGCAAATAGATGGGTAATGACACACTAGTTATTGTAAGCTCTTCAGTAAATATGAAGGGAGAAAACTCTTTTCTGGCATATATGACAGATTTGTAAATTTGAGTATATGGTAATAATTCTCACAAGATAATGCAGTGTAATAGCTAAGGACCTGAACAGTTTTGGATTCAAATCTCTGCGTGACCTTGGGCTGCCATCCAGCCTACCTAACCTTACAGCTTTGCCATAAGGTTAAAATGGAGGCTGGGAGTATCACATGAGCCTCCTTCAGTTATTTGTAATAACGGCATGATACAAGTAGCAAATGTGTGATAGTATCTCTACTACAAACTACTTATTCCCCCTGGTTCTGCATGTGTGAATATTCAGTGAAATATGGTAACGTATGATAAACTCAAAGGGATTTTAAAAACAAACACAAAATAGAAGTCATAACTGAGGAGATGTATTTGTAAATAATGAAACATTGTATGCTGGAAGTTTACTGATGAACATTGTAATGTCAGTGGCTGATGCAGAGCACACACACCCAAGCTGTCTCATTTTTTCTCTCATATACAGACCCTTTCTGCACTGGGCTATATTCCTGATTATATTCCAGAATAGGGGCCTGCTGTCCACTGTTTAGGTCCTGAGCTATTACACTGTACTATCTTGTGATAGGATGGATGGATGGATGGATGGATGGATGGATGGATGGATGGATGGATTGTGGAATAGTCTCCCCCTCAAGGTGCATCACGCCCCTTCTCTGTATTTATTCAGGAAGGCGTTCAAATATGCTGATTAAAAAAAAACATTTTAATGTTATCTTATTGTTTTAACATATGCTGATTTGTTTTTTTAAAAGTTGTTACCCGCTCTGATATCTTCGGGTATAGGGCAGGGTAGAAATATAATTAATAAAATAAATAAATAATTTAAATTTTTATTCCACACCATACCCAAAGGTCTCAGGGCAGGTTATAACATTAAAAATCAGTGAGCATATAAAATGAACATATTAAAACCATAACAATGCCTGTATGTAGGGAGGAAAAGCCCCAACTATGGCCCGCCTTTGTCTGCAGTTTTATGCAAATGACAGGTCCCTATTCCAGGATATAACCTGGAATAAGGCCCAATGCTTAAAGACATAAACACATACACACAAAGAGAAAGAGTTTCAAGTTGTATTCCCTCTTCTCAATTGCAGGAACTCCACCATACTGCTTTGAAATACTAAAATACACCGAATTCTAAATTTATCATGTAAAAAAAGCATTTTATATAGATCTTGCAGATAGACAGCACCGTGCTCTACATGTGTTCTGAAAAGTTAGTCCAGCACTGTGTGCAGGATTGCAATCATTGTGTTTACACATTTTTATTCGCATACCTGTTCTAAAGCAGAAGTGTTCTGCTCCTCACAACCTAATTCTGGAAACAATGGATGGAGGCAGGACAGCAAGACACCAAAGACTGTATATTGCAAGCAACTGGCTTTGAGGGTTGCTCAGTTTCTGCAAAGCAGAGGCAGCTGAACTATATAAGTTCAAACAGGACAGCCTCTCATGATGTCTAGAGGCTCAGGGCTTGAATTCATAATTTTCACTGCCTTGCTGCCTTCCCCATCTGCTAGAATGGGCACCATCTGCTATGGCTGCACAAAGCTGAAGTAAATGCCTATGCTAGGTATGTTCCAAGATTTACTGGGAACAAATTCTTCGTCTCATCCTGGATAGTATGCCTAATCAGAACTCATTGTCCCAGATATTTGCTTTGAACCACTAAACCTGGCTTGAGTTCCACATGTCCATATTGGGGCTACATTTTCTTCTTGATCACTGGAATAAACAAAAGCTAGAGGGCTTGTCTGTCCAAAGAGCTTGGAAGTGCTGGAATGTTTATTCCCAAGCAGAAATCTTAGTTTGTCGCCGCAAGGGTCACATTTGATCCTCTATGTGGTATCCTTAATCATTCCTCATAGAAGCTTTTGTGCAGTTGTACTATAAATGTGAGAGTAGCAGAGCTCAGTGGTAGGACAAATTGCCTGGAGAGCAGAGGATTGGTGGTTCAGATCCCATCCTCTCCCCAGAAGTAGGCAATCGCAAACCACTTCTGTATGTCTGCCAAGAAAACTGCATAGATATTCTCATACTGTCAATGATGAGTCAGGCGTAAGTCACTGCTGCACAACAACAGTGTACTGTACATATGCAAGGGGTAGAAGTTTGAAGTCCTGGAAAGTAAGACAAATTTCAGAAAGGAGAAGCATTTCCCCCCCTACTTTTCTCCCAAGTCTGAATGAAGATGAAAATTTGGGTTTGAGAATACTGTGTCTTCTTCCACATCTCTAGTAAGTAACAGTGTAGAAGCAGAAACAAGCAGTAAGAATCAAAGGAGATGAACTGAAAAGAACAATGTGCAGACTGACACAGGCACAACGTAATTGTCTTGAGTCAATGAGTAAAGTATATTGTCCATTGTTTTTTCTCAAGACATACAAAAAAATGCATCTGTAGAATCCCAAGAAAAATTTGCATCCAGGCAGACATCTGGGAGTGGATGCCACCTTCCAGAAAATTAGTACAAGATTCTCTGATACACGAAGTGTTTGTACAATTGGGTCTGTTACATATAGTTTAATATTTATTGTGAATTTCTGGGTAAGAGCTGCCTTGAGCCCTTTAGAAATAGGTAGGATCTAAAATGCATGAATAAATGAGTGAATGAATAAATAACAGCTGGAATTCCAAAAAACCAAGCACTAGTTCTATTAACCCAAGGAGACTTTCAGCTTCTGTTTCTTCAGTAGCAGCCTACTATGCTTCCTTGCAAACTGCTTTGGAAACCTGAAGGAGTTTCAAAGCAATTTGTAATATGACATGGGAATCGTTTTTTCAAAGGATGTGGAAAATATTCAAATTCCACTGGACTAATCCAAATCCTTTGCTTGGCTGTAAGCAGCTGATTTGAGCCTGAACATACGCAAGAGTCAATTTGAACTGGGGAGTATAACTGATATAGTTACAATATGAAAGCACAGTAAAATCAGCACAGTAAAATAGCAATAGAGCAAGGCTCTCAAACTCCATTCCTCCCAGCATTACGCTCCTATCAGGAACTCTGGGGATGGAATGCTGGAAGTTGTAGCCCAGGAACATCTTGACGGTCACATTTGGGACCTCTATACTGCAGGGAAGTTAGGAGGCATACTCCTCTCTTAGCTATTAGCTCCCTTTTGCACCATTTATTCTGTAGTCCTGGAGCCAAATTCAACACTAGAGGGGGGAAAGTCACTAACTCTCATAACTGTTATTCAGTTACTCCCACTCAAATCTGACATTCGGTGAACTGTCTCTAGGGAACAGGTAAAAGGGCAATCACTTTAACCAATGCAAGGAATTATAACACAGTGTAGCCAATGTAGTTCTTCTAAACAGAATACCTACAAAATGTATGTGCTTTTGTATTATGTTTCATACATGTGTAAATTCTGTGTCCATATGTGTAGAATTTCTGTTGTACATGTAGAGTTATCCTCACTGTCACTGCTATTCGTAGAAGTGTATTAATATACACTAAAAATACTCTATTAATCCACTTCATTTTCTGTAATCTTTTTATTAAGAAGAACTTTATTTGTTATATTTATTTATATTTGTTTATTTATTTGTTATATTGTTTTGGCTTGGAGCATGAGAAACAATTAAAATGAACTCATTTCAAATTGGTAGAAATAGCTGCAATTTTTGTGTGTGAGTGGGGGAGGATTAGAAGGTAAGTGTAACTGGAGTGAACTGGAGTCTGTATAGATGGTGACAAAGGGAAATGAAATACTAAACTTGCTTTTAATCCGTATTTCATTTTAATCTGTATCTGTTTGAATTTGTATCCTGTTTTAATTTGTTTTAATCTGTTGTTACCCGCCCAGAGACCTTCGGGTATGGGGCGGGATAGAAATGTAAACAAACAAAACAAACAAACAAACTACAGTGTTCAAGTTTGTCTGAAATCAGCAATGACTTTAAAACTGCTCCACAATAGCAGATAATTTGTCATGGTTTGTCCTTACATATTAAGGTCTGTCATTTACAAAGGACCACTGGAAACAAAATGCATGAAGGTAGTCCTTGTGTCATCTGCTCATACAATATCATACAACATCCTTTCAAGCAGTATTGTCTAACTGAAGGCCTCCAGGGTTGGGGAAGAGATGCATCAGACCCCAATCCATATACAAGGGTTCCACTCAACCCTTTCACCTGGATCCTGAGACAACAGTAGGATTGAGCAGTATCCTGAGTAAGCGACCAAGCACCATAGGCTATTTCCAGCCTTGAAGGAGAGCAGGGCAACTGAGCAAGGGACAGGTTAGAGATAAGGATGCTAAAGAGGGGACCATGCTGTTTAAGGAGCTTTAGCAAAGGAGTTGTGAATGGACTACAGATGAGAGAGGCCACAGAGGGGAGTGTGAGGGTCAAGGAAGAAAGACTTCCAGCTCAATCTCTGCTGGAAGATGCCAGAGTTGACAAAGTCCAACTAGGATTTATTGCCAGTTTGTTTGTTTGTTTGTTTATCCCACCCTATACCTGAAGGTCTCCAGGCAGGTAACAACCTTCCATCAAGCTCCCAGCATTGGCCCCTCCCTCCCAACTGCCTCCAGACGGGCCATGAAGGAACAATCTTGCCTGTGGGGAATGGAGGAGGAAAATAAGATAAAAGTTTTTACCTTTGCAAGGACTCTGCTGTCGCCAGAGCACCCCTGTTCCCTCCCACACCATTTTCCTTTTGTATCTCGTCTCTTTAGATTGTAAGCCTGAGGGCAGGGACCTGTCTAAGATTAATATAATATTGTAACCTGCCCTGAGACCTTCGGGTATAGGGCGGGATAGAAATACAAATAAATAAATAAATAAACATCTAAAAACAAACATCATTAAAATAATAACAGCAGTTACTTATAGACAACATATTTAGGCTGCAAGATAAAGAGCAGTTAGGCTGCAACTTCATATGTAAGCATCTGGCACATGGAATCCAAAAGAGAAAGTGGGAAAATAAGGTTCAGAGGTTTAACAGCAGCTCAACAATAAGGTTGTTACTACTAACAAAGAGTTGTTTCCGCTAAAAAGTATTAGCTGCATTCTTATATTCCATTCTGAAACGCTATACCCAGCACACATTGGCCTCCCTCAGTGTCTGGTTTCTTAGTTTTATTAATTAAATGGTCAGACACACATTTGCTCCTAATCTTTAGACTGCCCTGTTGAGAGGATATAGGCTGAGCCTCCTCACCTGAAGCTTCCCCACTGACTGAGAGGCCTCAAAGCCTGGTCCCCAAAGACCACCTGAGGGTTCTGTGCACTGGTTGAGACTGATAGGTCTTCAGCAGCAGAGTTGTGGCAACCAAAGTCCTCTGTCTCTTCCTCAGACAAGAAGTCCTCAGCCATGACAGAAGGAAGGGAAGAATCTGGAAAGGAAGAAATATATTAATATGATGCCTAGTTCTTTCACTGTAGACTTAAAACCAGACTTGTATGCATCTGTTTTCTTTTCTCTGATCTTGTTTACTCATTTAAAAATTATTAGTGCAATCCTAACCATGTCTATTTATATGTAAGTGGCCTTATGCTCAATATTGGTTACTGTGAGGACAGTGTGGGACAAATTGCTTTTCTTTTGGTTACCCAGAGTACTTGTATAAACTCACTAGTGATCTGCATAAGTGGTTAAAGGACTTTCTGGCTACTTTTCCTGGAGTGAAAGCAGCAGATGCAAGAGCAGTCGCTTGCCTTGCCTTTTGAACTGCAGCTTCCTGTTCTAACGCCTTTAATCTGCTTATTCCTGAGATTTCAAGTGGCCCATAGGCCATCTAAGGAGAGTTTGCTCACTCATCCAAAGGAACTCTCTCAGTCCAATTTGATATATCAGTTCAAATTGTATCTAGTTTTTTGGTCCATCTATCTGCCTTAACATTAGCTGGCCTGAGCTGTGGACAGGAGCATGGGAAAGTGTAATGTCTTTCAGTGCATAACATTAAATCTTCAGCCTCAGGTTCTCCCTCATATGCAGACCACCCATCACAGTTATGGTTATTGTGCTAATTGTACTGTAAAAACCACTCACTTGTATCTAAATATAATCTGGCATATCCGCAAATATTATTTTTTAAAAATCACTTGCATAACTGCTCTTTTTATATGGAAACAGTAACCCATCCTTATCTGTATGTGCATATCTTCAAAGGTATTGTATTTTCTCACTGTATTTTCTCACTAACTCAAATGGTGGTGAGTCACGCACATGCACAATAGGGCAGGTGCTGGGAATCATCTCTAAAAAACAATCACCTGGCCATGGCTGATTAAGACTTTGATCAATTTCCATAAAATGCAGAATAAATGGCATGTGGAAAAACAATAGGCCAACATACAAACATAATTCCTAATTTATCAACAGATTTGGTTTCTTTGGCTTTTTAATTCCTTCCCATTTTTTTCAAAGATCTACACACCAAACACTCTTTAACTTTACTGATTAGTTTTCTGTGTCAAAAGTGTCACAGTGCCACAGATCATTAAAAGCATCTGAAATATGGGCCTTGCGGCAAGTTGTTAGTTCCAGAAGTAAATAAAAATTAAAGCTTAGGGATATCCAATATAATTCATTGTATAAATACAGAGCAGTCATATCTCATCACCATGACTCTGCAGTGTATTTATTCAGAGGAGGATGAAAACCAGCATATACAGTATGTAACATTTTCTGCACAGTCAGTCTGGCTATAAATTTAATGGAGAAAGCATATCCATAGGGAATAAAGGCAAGCTAGTGAGGGTTGGCTAATCCACAAGTTGTGGTTCATCAGAGAAATATGATTCCACCTTAAAATAGAAATGCCACACATAAGCAAGAAGCTAATGTTCTTGAAAACAAATATTTAAAAATTTGCCCCAAATAATTGCCTAACTCCTATACCAGTTTCACCTTCTTCTTCATCATCACCACAATCTTTCGTGCAAATTAAAGTTTTGCTTTAAAATCAGAGAGAACACACAAATACTACATTAGCCTGGATTCTGCTACAATTTACAGCTATACTTGGTACCGCTTTTGTATGACATTAATCGAATTAATTGATGTATTTAACTTGGCTGAAGTCCTAGACAAAAAAAGACTAAGGAGCCAGAAAGGATTATATGCTCCTTCCTCGTTCCCCCACCTCAATGTAATACTGGTGCATAAAGTTTTGAAATAGTTCTTTGAATGCAAGATATTATTCCAGTTGGCCCATAACAAAACCAGCTAGCTTTAAAGGTGAATGAAAGGGACTTAAGAGGTGGTAGCATGTTGCCCCTGTGTTCTCATTTCTTTCTAATCCATGTAGTTTTAATATCAAATGTTCTTGGGAGGGGGAGGGGCAGACTAGAAATGGGAACAATCCCACCAGCAAACTATCTCTAAGCAATCTCAGAGGTGGTTTCTTAAAAAAAACAAAACTATGTGTGAACAGAGCCCAAAAGATATGTGAGGCTTCCCTAAGCACTGTGAGCCACACTGGAGCTTTTTCATCATTCAGTGGGAAAAAAAAACGGAGTGAACACATGGAAAAATATCTATAGAAAATGGTGCAGTGAAAAGAGACTATGGGACTACAAATAAAGGGTGTGATTCCTAACTTCAGTCCCTTGGAACCAATTTTTGATATTAGGATAGGAGGCTGTCTTTGTTTGGAGACTTCAGGGTGCCACATTTTTTGCTTTGTATAGATGTGTTGTAAGATAACCTAAGATTATTTTCTGTCCCCATCCATTGGCCAAAAGGTTTAAATCCTGCCCGGCATTTAGGGAAAGGGGAATGTTTTGTTTAGATCTCATTTTGGCTTTGGTGACTCCTTCACTTCAGTTTCCTTTCAGGGTGGAAGTAGGAGTGTGTACGAATATCTGAATGTATTCAAAATTTGATTGACTCTGCCTGAGTTTTGACATTTGAATTCGAATCAAATGTCCACAAATTCAAATTTAGATATTCAAACAGATTTTGAATTTCGGATCTATTCGTTCAAATTATCCAGACATTCACATGTGTACAGGTTCGTACACGATTCATACTTGCCAATACGCATCTTTCCCACATCCGTATGCATTTGTACAGATCCCTACAGGACGAGAACGGGTTGCATACAGGATAACTACAGGATGTGTATGAACGTGTACAGATGCATACAGAATACGTAAGGATGCATACAGTATGGGTACATAAGAATGTTGTCAATATTCGTAAGTGCAAATTCAAATCAAAAATTTGAACAAATAGATTCAAATTTGTTAAATTCGAATTTTAAAGATTCAAATCAAATTGAATTTTTGGGTATTCAATTTGAATCAAATCGAATCCCAAAAATTGCATTTGTGCACACCTCTAGTGGAAACTCCACAAATAAATGAAATAAAAAAGTGTGAGCATTGCCATCAGATGATGGACTGAATAAGGTTTAAATTGAAGATGTGACCATGCCCTTTTGAGAAGCAGGCATAGGCTGTATCCATAGTTTGACAGTTGTCACCAACTTGCTAATGGGTGTGCCAGCTCTGGCTCCCACACAAAGTCAGGCAGTGTCTTTACTTCCAAAGTCTATCCCCCCAGCCTTTTTGAAGCAGGGGAATAAAAGTTCCTCTACTTTGAAGAAATAGCACAGGCTCTGGAAGTCTGCCATTTTTAGCATGACAGAAAATCCTTCCAGGTAGATTGCGCGATTTGTTTTTTATTTGTTTGTATAAGAATGTATATCCTGCCCTACATCACAGCAACAGACAAGTGAATTATATTAAGATAATCTAAAATATATTTTTTTAAAAATTAAGTATGGGTAAGTTAAGGCCTTTTCGAACTTGGCTTCCTGGCACTGAGAAGCAAAGAATGAAATGGGCCATGTATGCACCAAGCTTCTACATTTGCAGGTGTTATTCAGGTTGCATTTTCCTCTACAATTGTCTGCTTAGAAGATCTTATAATGTTAGCATTAGTACTAGCCCCAACTTAAAGATGCAGCATGCCCAAATCTGGCCATTCATCCCTTTATGAATGGAGATTGAATCTGAGTTCCCAGATTCAGACCTGGCAGCGAGAAAACCCCATTAGCTTTCTATTATAAATGGCCAAATTGCACCTTGAATAGATTGTTTGTTTGTTTGCTTGCTTGCTTGTTTGTTTGTTTGTTTGTTTGTTTCGGGGGGGACTCTCTTACTTATGAGATTAGACCACATGTTCTGAGAACCAACATGCCTAAATGAAATTATTCTGTTGGAGTTAGGGGGGAGGATTTTGTTGTAGGGCACCACCAAGTCATGGCCGAACTGCTGGTTGACTGCAGGGGAACCTCCATGGGCACGTCTATGTAGTTTTCTTGGCAAAGATACAGAAGCGGTTTGCCATTGCCTGCTTCCTAAGAGAGGCTAGGAATTGAACCAGCAATACTCTGCTTTCCAGGCAACTTGCTGAACTTCTAAGCTGCAGCTGTTGGCAAGGGGATTTACTTTAGTGTAAATATTATCCAGAGTAGCTGCTCCTGTTCTTTTAAATCGCCAGCATTCTTTCCAAATTCAGTCAGTTTCCCTTTCTCTGGAATCCTTTCTCTGCATATATATATATATATATATATATATATAGCCAAGGGGTTAGTATCTGCAGAGGCATTCCCCTTCCTTTGCTTAATACAAAACGTTGGGGAAGTGGGTGTAACAGCAAAGGAAAACTGTTGTTGTCACACAGGGCTCCTCTCTCTCTCTGCTTAGTGCCAGAGTAGTCACTGAGTCTGAAGTAGAGGCTGTTTTGTTCTTCGCACTGAAGCGTGATTAATATTGCTCAGGCAGATGGGTGGAGATGACAGGAATAATGAAGTAGCTCATTAGGGGACGCCGCCTGGAAGGTCAAAAGCCACGGTGCGACAGAGCTGAGGAGGGGGCGAGGAAGGAAAGTCCAGCTTTAGGGGAGACACTGGCAAAGAAGAGAGGAGAGCGGGCGAGCGGGCGAGCCTTGCACTGGAGCCTAGTTAGGGTAAGCGAGAGGGTTGAGTCTGTGTAGGAAGCGGAACCTTAGCTCGAGCAGCCGGCCCACTCCATCAGGGTGTGCGAGGGAAGACAAGCAGGCGCGTCAGGGTCTGAGCGGAGCCATTGGAGCTGTACCGTCGTCAGGCTGCGGGAAACGAGGGAGGCGGGCTTTGCGCGCAGGACTTGAGAGAGCAGCCGCCTTCACGCAGCTAGCCACGGTCCCTTGGAGCGCCGCGGGTGAGTGAGTCCGTCGGCGGGCGGGCGGGCGGGTTGAATAGCGTGGTGCTGAAGGGACAGCTCCTTGGGGGCGGGATGCGGCGTGCTGGGAAGCGGGAAACGCCGCGCGGCTAGGAGGGGCTGCGAGGATTGGTGGTCTTGGGGAAGCAGCTCCTGGGCAGGGGTGGGGCATGCTTCTCTCTACCATCTAAAAAGGAGGGAATGGGTCCTTCGGGAGTGGGCACTGCTTCTCAGAGGGAACTTTTAGCTTCACGCAAGACTTGTCCCGGAAAGCAAAACCCCTAGGGTTTAGGGGAGGGCTCCCGCGCTCCGGATCAGCTCGCACTGCGTTCGGGGATTGTGCCCGCAATCACGTCCCGGGAGGGACGGGGAGTTTACGGGAAAGCGCTGTCCGAGGGCTGATCCGCACAGGCTCCGCAGGAAAACGGGGGTTGCGATCTCTGTCCGCTGCCCGGTGCTGAATGTCCGACGACAGCCGCGGGCATTCAGCCGCGTCCCGCTCTGCATGTTAATAACTCGGCAGTGCAGATGGTGGGTGGATAATGCGCGGTGCAGAAACCAGTTCAGGGGCAGCTGCTTCTTATATTGCCGCCCAATCAAAGGGATAGACCTAGGAAAGGGAATAAACTTGGAACTGTAGGGTGGCAGGGTCAGCTAACAGACTGCTGCTACACTAACTTTCCTGTGTATATGCATCCTTTGAGATCCACTGGCGTCCATTTAGCAACTTGTGCTGAGCTTGAAGAAGATCCACATTAAGGTGACGTGAACAGAACCCGCACAGATGATCCCTCATGATTCCTCAGAGCCCAGGTGTCTCCAGATCCCTTGATCTGCTGCAGCTACCATTTGCCTTGCCCATGCTGTAGCTCCTCACCCTCTGCCCCGCCAAGGTCCCGTCTGCAGTTCCTAGCTTGTTGAGAGATCAGCAGAGAACCTTCTTGCTTCCAGTTTAAGGAAGTGCACCGAGATGGTCACCATAATGAAAACGTTTTGTGGGAAATTCACTGCCCTGGAAATCTCTGTTTGTAATACAGTTGCATAGCTCTCAGCAGACTGATGCCGTGTTAGAAACCTTCTGGCTTGAACAGAGCTCTCTTGCTTTGTTTAATTAAGGAAGTTCTTTGTTGGCTTATAGAACACACACCTCACTACAAGTAGGTCTGTTGTAGTTGGTATTACAGCCACCATTGGGACTTTTGGGACTTTGAAGAGAGAAGACAAGGCTGCAAAAATGCTGACTTGAATTTTCCACGGCTACTTGCATTTATGTGTCCAGCCAGAGCCTGCACCAGCTAGCCTCACCAAATCAGCCTAGCTAGTCACAGACCTTGACAGGTCTGCCTTGTCCATTAAATAGCTCTCCCTCCACCACAGCTGTCTCAGCAGCTAGCTAAGGAGAAAAGTACTGTGGCTTCCAGGATGTCCACCCTTGGCCCAAGATTTCAGCCCCTGAGGTTAGACTTTCCAGTCCCATGATTTTTTTTTCCTACCTGTACTCTCTGCTACCTGGACACTCTGCCCTGAGAGTGTCTCATTATGTCATTGGTCACTCCTTAAGCAATGGGTTTTCCCTTCCCTTCTACTCTGACTAAGGCTCTGGTTGCTGCTTTTCCTTTTCTGCATTTGTTGCTTTTCTGTTAATAGCTGACACAGTGACATCAGTGTTTTTCAAGTTATAATAGAAAGTCAGTGAAGAGGCATATGCCACAAAGGTGTGCCAAACATGCCAGGCGGCATTTATTTGTTCCACGGCAAAGAGGGCTGTTGGTGCTCCCATTGGTGCATTAAATCCCAGTGCAAACAAGTTATCTGGATGGCAGATATTCTCAGCAATAAAGACATCCCTTTTCACAGACACCTGCAGTTCTATCTGGGATGTGTATTTCAGATGTGCTCACACTTGACAGGTACATTACAGTATCTGTGGGGATCTACTTATGGTCATCTTTCTGGATATAAACTGGAAATGAAAAATGAGTTTAAATCTCTATGACTGAAGGCAATTTTCACAGAAGTAATCCTAAAACAACCCTGTTTGTGTTTTCATTGCTTGTTGGATTTGCAAAACAAAGGCTGCAATTAGAGCCTTTGAAAATAGCAGTTCAATCATCAGTTGAATTTCAAGTATCAAGCAGACTACCTTATACAAAAGCATCCCCAGAATAGGTCCCTCCAGGCTTCAATTGAAAGCCCCCAAAGGAGAAGATTAAATTCTGTACTCTTAGTTTCACTTGGTTGAGACACACACTTTCTTCTTCCTCAGCACATAATTTCCTGCAAAATTCCCTTGGAAAGGAAACATCTCACAGAAGTGCATCTTATGTAGACATAATTCTTCACATGTAGATATAAAGACCAAATTATTCTTCCAAGCCCAGATGTGGTTATTAGCAAAAGCATTTCATGGGCATTGCATACCTACTGTTAAGTGTAAATATGTTACACTGTATGTTATGTTTGTTGTCAGCTGTGAGAATAATAGGGTTTGTTTTAGCTGGGTAGATCACTATTTGACCTTTCCATTTATAGTAGGACCAAAACAGGATAATACATTTTTAACCAATTTAGACCTCAGTGGAGGCTCCGTTTTCTCAGAAAACATGTCAACATAACATTACTAATGCTGAGACTCTTGTGTATGAATAATTTTTGCTTTAACTTAGTTTAAACTATAAAAGCATGCCTTATTTTGCTGACTAGGAGACAAGCAAGTGATCAGGTATGTTGGAACTGTGATGTATGAAGGATTATATACAGGTCAGATTATGTGAAAGCAAATGCATTCAAAGGCAGATAAAAGATGGACTGTGTGTTGGCGGTCATGGTGCATCTCTGGTAAAGATTGTGTAATGCATAGTCCTAATGAAATAGGGGGGAAGTAGATGATGTCAAGTGATATAAGTTATTGACATCAAAGGTATAGCGTATTAGAAGCCATGTAAGACATACTAAGAGATATGTGGTCTGAAGGGGTACTGTGTGTTTTTGTCAGATCCACTAGTTTGAAAAATGAATATTTCTTTGAGCTTTTTTAACACTCGCAGACCAGCAAGATGGTAATCGTGATCTTCCTCCTCCTCCTCTTCCTCCTCCATCATTTTCGTATCCTAACCCTTTTTGGTAGTTGTATGTTTGGTGTAGTTTGACATAAGAAATTATTATAACAGATGAATCTACATCTACATGAAAATTCCTAATCTTTCTGCCTGTGGAGGCATTTGGTTCCAGCAGAGCACTAAAGGAAGAGACTCCTTTAAAAATCCGGGGACCTGAAGGGTGACACTGTTGACTATCCTTTTCAGGATTAAAAATTGGACATAGTTCACTTTCTGACAATTTTCCAAATGTTGTTGAATGGTCTTAGAGGTGTTGTGGAGGTCATTTAGTGTAACTCCAAAATACAGTTCCATAAGGTACCCTGGGCCATTAGGAGTCAAGTGGCTGAAATCACCTACACAAAAGGCTTGTCCATCTAGAATAAGCTGATTTTATCTTATTTTTTAAGCTACCAATAATCACCAATAATTGTTGGTGCCTTTACATTACACTAAGGGGATAAAGAGAAAGCAAATGCAGTTAGTAAGGTAATCATGATTTGCACTCATCACACTTTGTCTGATTGACGTTTGAATTGACTCTCAGCTTACTAGAGTGAAGTAACCTTCATCTGTTTCCCTCTCCCGGTATTCCTTTGCCTCCATCTGTAGTGGATTGCAGTAGTTTTAACCCAAGCAAGACACAAACATGCATGCAGTTAAGATGCGGGAGCAACTCTGAGTGAAAAATGGGAATGAAAACCATGGTGGTGGAGGAGGAAAGTTTTCTGCGTTTGAGTGGGAGAAATTGTGCATGTGTATGTCTCTATACGTGTCCATTTTGCATGAAAAAGCCTAAGCATACGGCTGTTGGTAGACTCGCGTGGGTGTGTGAAAGAGAGGGAACCGCATTCCTCAGAGAGAATGTGTATCTGAGGCAGAGTGTGCAAATGTAAAAAAGAGATTTTGCACTGTTTTGTGTGTGTGTGAGAGAGAGAGAGCCTGACTGACTGATTGACTGATGTGACTAAGGAAAAATTGGTCAATGAGAAACAGAAAAGTGTTCAGTGTTCAAAGTGAGGTACAGAAAAAGAGATGCCCTTGACTCAGTTCCTGAGTAATGTAAACATGTACAGGCAATTTTCTGGACAAGAATATGAAAACCATTTTCCCTTGCTTTCTTCTGCGAGGATACCAAAGACAGAACCTAGGACCTTGCGCAAGTAGCTATTGCTAAGATTACCATAGGAAAAAGACAACAGGACTCCTGTGCTTGTACAGAAGAGGAAGTTTAAGCACGAGTTCCTTGAGTTATAGCAGACATGTGATATTTTTCGTAATGAAATTCTAGCTGCTGTCCTTTTATGTAATGTGAACACCTACACATTTTTGTTTTTGATATAATCTCTTTGTCCTAACAACAACTATCTGCTCCACAAAACCGATCCACATTGTTATTTTCTTGTGCATACGCATGCAGCAAAATGTGCATTTTTATGCCACTCTGTAAATGTTAGGATACACTTACTTTTTTGCCTAATGTCCATGTTTTAAAAAGAGACGCATAATATCACATTGGGAAGTGAAAACGATCAAGATGGTAGTATATGCAAGCAGTGAATTCAGCCATGTCTACCATTAACATGATCCCAAGCTTGGGCTTCCTTTAAAATCAAAGTAAAGGAGAAAACAAAAAGAACCCATGAACACCTATGGAAAGTTTTCCGCTAAAGTACATACGCTTCAGAAGCGTTCCCCAGTTTCCAACTGCAGATGGGGTAAAGAGTTACATTTCTCATTTGCAGAAGTTACATTTCTGTCTCCACAAAATCTGCAACTCTGAGAATTATCACAGGTGTGGAAAGAGGGAGAGGGAGAGAGAATGTATGCTTATCCTATCTCCCTTTTGATTCTGACCATGTAGCTGTCTTCTGAGCACTTATTTGTACAAGCCTCTGAATTCATGTGAGGTGTGTCTGTAAAAGGAAGAGAAAGAGATCATGTAGCCAGTAGAGCAGAGAAAACAGGAGATGTACAATAGAGCCAATTTGTCTTTGTGCCTATGGCAGCCAAAAAGAGCAAGGAAATCTTCATACTGAGCCCAAAAAACTGACATTCCTGCTACATGTGCTCAGGACCTATATTGAAACCTTCCACCAAGGGTGAAAGTTAATAGCTCCACAGATGGCGTTCCATATGGTGGTTTGTTAAATGGATTTTTGATCCAATAACTTATACTTTTCTGCTGCTTTTTGACTAAAATGTTCTTATAGCTTCTACTCAGGAGGAAGTGGGAAGGAGATCTTTATGAAAACCTTGAAATTGTGTAGGGGATTTCTGTTGCCATACTGGTCAGTCATTGCTGCTCCTTTCTGCTTCTGCCTGTCTAAGGGTAGCTGTCGCCTTCCAAGATCCCATAGATACATAATGAAGTTATCGGGGCGGGGGGGGGGAGTTAGTTTTGGAAGACAGAATGAAGTTATTCCTGGGAGATCTGAACTCAAAGCTTAGTTCAACCATGAAATCCCCAGGTGGCCATTCACAAGTAACTATTCAACCTCTTGGGCCATAGTCTGCACTAGCAAGCAGATGACAAGCCTCTATTCTGGAATATAATCCACAATAAGGCCCAGTGCAGAAAGGGCTGCAAGTTTCTTATAGAAGAACTTCCTTATGGTTCAGGAGGTGGGATATTTCTGATGGCTTGTCACTGGGAGATTAGGAGCAAGAAATATTGTTGGGATTTTGCCCTGCTTGTGGCTTTCTATATGAAACTAATTGACACCGTGGGGCAAGGGTCTTAATCAGCAGGATATATTTTCTCCACCCCACCCCCAATCTGATTTTTTTTTACTTGAAACAGTGTACTTTAGGAAACGTGGAGAGAAATAAACAAGAAAGAAAGGTTAACAATATGAAATAGTAAATTATTCCTAACATCTTAAATCAGCAAAAGCTCATGCCTAAACTAAATACGAAATGAAGTAAAACCACAAATACTGGAATCCCATTTCTTGTAGAATTCTATGGGAGTGTCTCCACGGTGCCTCTCTCAGGTCTTTTCCTAGCTTCAGACAGCTTTGCAAAGGGGTTTGTCACCTCCATTACTTTCTCCTAGGTTGTTCTTCTGAAGTCCCTGCATGTGCAGAAGGCCTGCATGGAAAGGGAGGGAGCTCTAGGGTCATTGAGTCCAACTCCCTGCTCAATGCAGTATTTCCTAAACCATCCCAGACAGACGTATTGTGGTTCACCATGGCAAGGGCCTGGCTCAGTGTGCAAGAAACAGTTTCAGGGTGCGTCCCCATGGTATTTTAGTATGGTTCCGAACATGGGATCGGCAAGGGCGTTTTGGATTTGGCCCATGAAAAGCGTGCCAAATCCCCCAAACTGTGCCAGAGGGGTGCCAAATTTGATACCTGAAAAAACAAGTCTTGGCATGATTTGGGGGATCGTCACACATTGCTCAGCAAGCTGGGACCACGCATGGGACGATCGTGGGCTAATGGGGAGGAGATTGGCGCTCATGTCATTGGGAGGTGGGATGTGCTTGCTGTCCCTGACCTGTCCATTAAAGATCACAGCCGCTGACTTTTTAAAATGCTGATCACAAAGGCAGGCTGCATAGTGGCTTGATTTTTGTTCCATTTCCAACCCCCGTTTCCCTGATCATCAAGGCGATCATAAGTAAAGGCTTGATTTTCTGCCTTTTAAAGTTGTCGGGCGTTCTTGCGGTTCCCAGTGGAGTGGAGGTGCGCAAAACTGCTCAAGCGCCTACTGCCACTAAACCTCGTAGCAGCTTTTTAAATGTTTTAAAAAAAATTTATAGATTTATTATTTTGAAGTAAGCTTTATTTTAACTTTTTTCTGTACCTCCCAGCCCA
This sequence comes from Aspidoscelis marmoratus, assembly GCA_014337955.1. Lineage (NCBI taxonomy): Eukaryota > Metazoa > Chordata > Lepidosauria > Squamata > Teiidae > Aspidoscelis > Aspidoscelis marmoratus. The sequence continues at coordinate 19,235,184 of MTQE01000401.1, forward strand.
GTCCTGGCTTTCAGTGCAGCGAAGGGGGGGGAGGAATGCAGCACAGGGGTGGACTGACGTCAATCCAGCTGCAGCAGAGAAGAGGGGGTGCTGCTCCCCCGTGCCAGGGTTCATCCCAGTTCACATGGGGATGCCTCCATCTGTGCCCAGCCCGTACCTGTCCTGCGTTGCCAGGAATGTCATGGGGATGCCTGCACCCGGCTCATGTAAGCCCAAACAGTGCCCAAACAGCACCAAACAGCTTGCATGGGGACAAGACCCCAGAGCTTTTTTTCATGCACTCTACTGTGTCTACTTTGGAGTTGGATTGAAGTCCATCCATGCATCTTCACACCCTTTCAGTGTGGGGTGCTATGGAGACAGGTAGACTTTGATGGGCCAAAGCATATTGAATAATGTGTGGTGAAAAGATCTCCAAGAGCATCTAAGCTGATCTGTCAACTGATATTTCAGCTGGGCAGGCAACTTAGAATAAGAAGCATATTCCCAAAATTTGAAGATCCAGTCTTCAAGCTGAGAGAAAAGGGTTGTAAACCTCCATTTCCAGTAGGACATTCTACTGTATGACTTACAACTTGCTGAGACATGTCATAAAGCTTATGAAGCAGTGTGACACTAAAAACCAGTATGATCCTAGTGGCAGAAAAGAAAAAGGTGGCAGTAACTTAGTATGGAATGGTTTGTAAAGTTTAAAACAGCTTTAACTCAGGCTGCATCCAGGCATAAGTTACTTATTCCACTATATTTGGATATTCCAGAATCATGCATGGATCCACGCTTTCTTCCAGAATATCCAAATACTGTATAGAAGAATAAGTAACCAACGTATGGAAACTTTGGATTAAAATTCCTAGGCCACACTGGTTGACTAGCACTATAGTTTGAATTTTCTCATATTGGCAATGGTCGCTTTAATACTGCACACATTTCTACCTCTATTTCTATTTTAGCCATTGTTTGTCCAGTAGCTTTTGGCAAACAAAAGGGAGGAAAACACTTAACAGGGAAGCCTGTCATTTTTCAGTTAAGCCACATTATCTGTTCAAGTTCTTTGAAAATTTCGGATCCATACAAAACCTAATATTGACTGATCTCCCTCTGGACCAAGAACAAAGCGTGAAGGGTAAGTTCAGATTACCTGAAACTGCAGAAATCTTTGTAATTCAACATATTAATTATCCTGTTTTTCTCTTTTCAAATCACAAGGCAAAAGTTTTGCTGAGGTTGAGGGAGGAAGGGGGTTCATCCAGCCAGATGGTCTGTAGGCTAGAAAAAACGATCACCCTATTTTAGTCCTCATTGGTGGGCAGTTGAAATAATGAGCTCATTGACCTCGTCCATCTTTAATGGCAGTGATTGCTTATTATTATTATTATTATTGCTAGATTTTTCTTGCCTAACACTTGATGGGAATTTTCCAAAACGCTTCATTTTCCAAGCCATTTACCCAGGAGCAGATTTGCATTCCTTACACTGCAGGCGCTTCATAGAGGAAAAACCATTTCACCTTTCAGCTCGGCTTCTTTGTACTGGAATTACTTGCTGCAGTTGTCAGAGATCCAGAGCAAGTCCATTTGCATGATCGGCCCTGTGTCAAAGCGCAAGCTAGAAGATGAAGCTTTCGTAGCTTTAATAATTTTATCTTCTATCTTAGCATTTGGGACAGGCATTTTTCCGGAGAGACATGCATCCCACTGAAAGGAAATCTGTCCTCCTGGGACCCTTCCTGTATCAAAGCAGGAGAAAGATGCCAATTGGCTGGAAACATTTCTTCCACAGAGGAGTTTAAAAGAGGACAGAGGTCCTGCATCTGTAATAACTGCACAGAAAAAGAGATTTGGAGCAGGCATGGCTGTCTTCTTTTCCATATGGCAGCCTTATCTATAGGATAGCACACACAGCAGAGTCTTGGCTAACAAGCCCTTATCTCCCATTACCTGAACCACAGCAGCCTTCCCTGCTTTGCCCAAATGAACTTAGTTATCAATCTAAAACAGTAGCTAGCTACCATATGGGAGGCAGGCCGTGATCAAGAGGAAGGTAACACTACCTGATTAGCAAACAGCAGGAATCATACGGACAGCGATGCCTGATTCCCCCCGTGGCCTACTGAAAGAGGTTCTTACCTTCTATTGCAGAAGCATACAGTAATCATTAGAGACACAGGTACCCCAGCATGCTCCAGTCACAGATACCCCCAGCTGCCTTAAGCAAGGGAAGTTACTGTAGTAATTTCTGTATCTGACAGAGTGATGCACTGAAGGAATTTCCCAAGAAAGCCACGCAAACTCCTGCTTTTTTCAAGATGAGGGCAAATGTGGAGGGTTACTCTGTGCCAGTTGAGTTAATTTCAATATCAGATGATTTCTCTTGGTTTTTGTTTTTGGATAGGACAAATGGAAATTTTGGAAATTTTAATCATTGAGCTTGAAAAGTTTTGTGTTAATGGAAAAGAGTATTTGGAGCCAAAGACAACTAGTATGGTCAAATAGATCAGAATGGATGTCTAGGTACAACCTCCAGGTTGGAGAGACAGGCAGGATGCCTACACATTTGCCCTCATCTTGATAACTAAGTTCATTTGCAGGGAATCAAGAGCAGTGAAGGTTTTTCCTTCATCTTCTGCTTGAGATGCCTAGAATCGGTGGACCAATATGTGAGGTGGGATGCTAGACTAGCTGGATTGTGGCCTGATCCATCAGGGCCCCTCTTACGCTCTTACATAGTCTCTATACACTGTATTCTTTATTGCTTGAAGCACCATTAATTTGAATCCTTTTTGTTCTTCTGGAGCCTCATCATTGGCTCATGGAGTGAAGGTAAGGACTGGTGCCTCACCTTTGATGGATCCAAACTGCACTTTGATCCATTGCAGATCAAAGCATCATTCAGGGCACGAAAACAGAAGTCTCTTATCACCTTCACCCTGCCCCACCATACAAGCTATGACTAAGCTGTTCTTACTTCATAGTGACAACCTGGGAGTAATCCTGGTGGTGTGAAGACTGATTCATCCACAGGCCATCTGGGTGGTGTATCTCTATTTTCAGTGGCATCAGACACATCCCAGAGAACCCAGCTACCTACCCCCAGGTACCTACTATCATTCTGTCAAGACACAGCCTTAATTCTAAAAGTTGAATGGAACCACAGAAGATCTCAGACCCATCAGTCCAGTGAAATATCCTAAATTTGTTTTTATGATTATTTTTTACCTGCCCTCTAAGGGGATAATTATAACTGACATAGTTCTACTGCTTCCCATTTCATCTCCCACAGCCCAAAATCATCCAGGGAGTTTCATTGGCAGAGTGGCTATCTAAGGAGCCTCCAGGGTCCTAGTCAAACTCTCTAGTTGCTACACTACACTGTGTTGTTTACAGGTTTGCAGTCTATCAGAAATCAGATGAAGATGGTTGTTTAACTGGATGGTGCTATTTTGCAACAAAGGGACCATACATGTCATGTAAATGGGCAATTTTGAACCTTTCCTCACTCTGACTCATTTGCAGGACCCAAGTGAGCAGGACTCAAGTGTCCTCAAAATGCACAAAAGTGATTCTTTTGGAGCCTGTTCAAATCACTCCAAAGCTGCTTCTTAGGAACAAGCATATTTTATAACAAGAAAGCAGAATATGAATTAAATACTCCTAAAGAACAAACACATTATCTGGGGGGAAATTAAGTTCCCTTAACTGAACAATGGGATTTTTTCCACTAGCACTAAGTACCCATTAAGTATCCATTAGGGACCCATTAGGCTCAGAGCAGGAAGACCCCATTTCCACTGCAGACCCCATTAGAGCCACATTTCTTTCCACCAATTCTAATGAATGAGTCTTTTGGGACCTATAATCCAGATTTCCTGTAGACCCCAGTAAAGGGATCTACAATGGAGTCTTCAGGTGTCAAATCCAGATTATACGGAGCGTGTTTCCACCACAATCGGGCAATGGGGTCTAGGGGGGGCTCCGGGGGCACACCCATGAAACCCAAAGCTCTGAAGCCTGTGCACAATCTCCATCGCCAGCTCTGAAGAGGACCCTATGTGAAAGCAATGCCAGTTTTATGAACCTTTGTCAAAGGCTCCAGAGAATCTAGAAGTTTGCAGCAGATTGCTCTGGAGAATCTCCGGAGCTTATGACAAAGCTCTGGAGTTGCTCCAGAGCCATTCCGGAGAATCTTCTATGAATCTCTGGAGCGTCTATGGAGATTGCACCCCCTGTCCCCCCAAAAAACCTGGGGTGACGGGCAGGCCCCACATGGGTCAATCCGGATTCACCACATGGGTGCTCCGGCATTTCCACTGCAGGTAGGCTAGCTCCTATTACTATTGAGTACTGCACCAGATTAAGGGAGGTCAGTGGAAAAAAACCCAATGAAAGTAAGAAAAAGGAAAGGGGAGAAAAAAACAGTGGAAGAACAAATAGGAAAGAAAAGAAAAAAATACTGGCAACCAGCAGATGTCCAGAACATACAATTGACCTCAGAGGGCAAGGAGGGGCCAGGCAGCCTGGCCACTGAGCCCCCAAAGGCCCTGCCATCATGCAATTGGCTCCAGCTGCTGCCACCACCTCCTCCTCCTCACCAGGGGAGGCTGATCTGCATGTTGTGAATGGCAGCCACAGCAGCCACAACCTGCTCCTGGAGATTATGAAGCATGTCCAAGCAAGTCCCTCCTATTTTGCTGTTCTGATCTTCCGGTGTAGTGCAGACTAGGAGGGACATTCTTCTTCCTGCGGAGGGCCCACATTTAAACAATGCAGTCAGGACAGCAGAAATCCGGGTTAAAAACTGGACTCTGGCCCACTTGGAACCTGGATAAACATTCCTTAACATATGTGAATTTTGAAAGTTTTATTTATGATTTTTGCATACACAATCATTAACTTAACCAATAGTTATTTACGTAAGCATGTATACATATCAACTTAGAGAAGCTCTTACCACCCCCTCCCCCTATTATCCCATAATTAGATTCAATTTAAATGAGAAACTAAAGAGAAACCAGCACAAAAGGTGTCCTAAAATATTTCAAAATAGAACTGTATTTTTGTTAATCTATTTTAATATAAAAATGGTCAAAGTAACATAAAAAGATTTTTAGGAACGTTAATAGAGATATCACTCATTGAAAAACCTAGCTGAATAGGAAAAGGAAAAATCAATAAAAGTAACACTGTGATCGTGATGTAGAATTTTCTTTTTACTTCAGAGTATTGAATTGGACTTTAATGCACAGGAACTGCAGAGCATCATAAAACCTGCCTGTCAGGTTGAAAGCTGCTCCACAGTACCTGCAAAATTTTCATCCTGCCTGGACACAGCCTATGTAACTATCTGTTAGCCTGTAGATCAGCATTAGCAATTTTGAATGATTTAGGTGTTGGAAATGCATCCATATAGAGGTCCTATGTATAGCTAAAGGTCCATTTAGGGGTGAAATGAGACCTGAGCAGCTGGCCTATAAAATCAAACTGAGCATCAAAACCCAGTGGCTCAGAGCATGAGTCCACCCTCCCTTTCTCCTTCACGTTTCAATTCAGGGTTGAATAAAGGGCGTATACACACTACTGTCAGAGGCAATTATTTATTTATTTTAAAGTGGCACAGTGCGTAGTACAGCCAACTGGTCCCCATTGTTAATCTCAGGTTTTTAAAATGTATATATAGTTGAAGTGGATGCTTCAAAGAGCCTGCTGTCATGCGACACTGTCTTTTGCATACCAATGTCATAGTGAAGTGGAGTGTTACTCTGTTAGCATGAGTACCGTTAGATACTCAGGCCTTTTCCAAGCTTCCTTCTCACTTGTTCCATGACTGGGTGGGATGCTCTGTCACAGAACAGGCAGCACATCCTACACTGCAACTAGTTGGATGGCCCATTCTTTTCCACACCTGTCCACTGCCTCCAAGGTGTCCTCTAAGGAACACTAAGGCTCCAGATGTTTGGTGGTGCAGTGGCATTTCCTGGAACACTGATGAAAAGGATCACTTGTAGTATACCAGACCATCTGCACACCTCTGTGGTCCAATATACTGCCCCTGGGCCGGTTGTAGACTTCATCATTGAGGTCTACCACTAAACTGAGATTGGGTGCCTTTTGGAGCAACCTAGTATGGTCCACGCTTCATCCAAGACAGAAGCATAGTGGGGGAACTGCTATAGCCCTTACTAGTGTGCAGATAACAAAGTTTTTTTCCTGGGACAGGCACAGTGCAGAAAGGGCTTCAGGGGGCTCCAAGCATTGACTGTTTACAAGCAGTCCACAAAGCAGCCTATTCAAGTATACTGGGCCATGGCATGCATGTGGACAGCTAAACCCAAAACAGCCAACATCAGCATTTTTGGAAGCCAAGAACTTTTGTTCTCAGCCCCAAATCTGGAGTGGGATCCGTTGTCTGCAAAGCTGTCAGCCCTTTTTTGCAGGCTTGAGGTAATGTGCCCCATTGTGGACCGAGTAACCATTGTGGGCCAGCAAGAACAACCTTACCACTCAGCTAGAATCTCCTAATGAATGAATAGATAAACATACTTTCCACAGGACTCACTGGAGTGCTCATCAAATGTGAAAGTAACAATCAGGTTTATTAGTAAGGGCTCTAGCACGCAAGTCTTGTCTCTGGCCATACTTTCCCTAGTTCTGTCTATCAGAACTTTTAAGTCCCCCTGTAGGAACTGATTTTACAACTTAATATATCTTGTCCTCCAGGGAATATTCTCAAAAAATGCTGCCATTGTCAGGTTAATATTCCCTTGGTTCCTTGCCAAAGGATGATAACAGAGCAAAGAAACTGCTCATAAAAAGGGGCATTGGTGGTATTTTGGAGGAGCAAAGGAAGAATGTTCTCTGTGGAAGGAGATGTTTTCAAACCTGGAGTAGTGCCCAGTGATTGGTGACACCAGGCAAACCTAATCATGAAAAGAAGACTGGCAGTGCTCTACAAATGTAATTACTGCTTATTTAATAACAACTTGTAGTATGCAAATTCAGCAAGCTGCGTTTCCTTCAGTTTTGCACTCTCAGCAGCCTTGTCAAGCGGACTAGAAATACTCCCATTTTTTAGACAGAAGCAAGACAGAAGAATGTTAACGTGACTTAGAATGTGTATCAGTGTTTCTTAACAAAATATTCAAGCTTCCTAAGGACCTGTCATCACCAGGAGTGAGTGAGTAGGAAACATTAGTCTGCATTGGGCCCATAGAATAAGGTGCAACAAATGTACTTTTCTCCCCCCACACCCTCAAATGGAAATATAATCTTATTAGTTTTTTCTCTTCTGAGGTTTGGTACAATTTTTTGGAAACCAGCACAATTAAGAAGATTGGAGGAATGCTGAGTTTGTGTTGAGATATTTCTCTCAATATCTTTAGGACTAAGAAATGTTAACCCAGGCTAAGTTGGGAAATCCATTTACAATTCGCTTGTGAAGTGTTGAGTAACTCAGAGAAAGGCAAATTTAACTAGAAATCTGGTTTAGTGACCTGATGGGTAACACCTGCCCTCAAAAAGCACATGTAAACTCTGATCTGCTCCGCATTTTAGTTTAAGCCAGCAGCCCAGTTCTGCGCTGATCTCATAATCAGATATATTAGGAATTTAATAATTTAAACCTAATGAGATAAATCTGGAAAACAGTTTTTACATACAGCCTATAGGATCTCTTCAACGTTCCTGTGAAGTAGGGGTGTAGAAAGCTCCAGTTTAAAGAAGTGTCTTTCTTGTAGGTTGCTCAGAGGAGCCAGTTTTCATCATAGCTTCAGTCTCATCAGTGGTTTAATCTATCTTAAGTCCACCTTCATAGTGAGAAAGTATAGCAACGAAGTGACTAGTCCTTTTCTTTCCACGTTATCTAATCCAAAGGTGGTTTTTCTGTGTTTCAGAGATGGAGTTGCTTCCCTGAAATCCATAAATACCCTTATGTGATGGTTTACTTTTTATAAACATTCTTACCAGTATGCTTTCAGGAGTACAGGAATATTCCTAGTTGTTATAAATGTTTCCAGCCAATAGGTCAAGAATATGGAGCAAGGGGACAGAGTGCAGTTGAAAGGTTGGCTTTATCATGCCTAAATGAAAATCAGGTCCATTGGACACTCACAAGTGTGAGACTTACAAATGCACTTTTGCTTTTTCTTCTCTGCCCAGTTTCTAATTTATAGTCCCCAGTAAGCATGTTTGAAAGAAATGGAGAAAGCAATTATTTTAAGAGAACGGCTCTAGCTGAGGTTACTATAGAAGCTTTAATCTTTAATTCTTCTGTATGTCTCAGGACAAGCCTCATTTATTTCGTGGTGAAAGGGAGACACTACTAAAAGGTACTTAGGAACCTTTGTTGTTACTGAAGCCTGATATAAAGATCTTGGCTCCATAAATCCACCTTGGTTGGAAATGAGATCTGGCAAAGAATGAAGTATTGTTGTTGCAAGCCGGAAAGCAGAGAATGACTGAGCACACAAACCATTTTTCTTAGCTGGTGGACCCATGTGGTCAGAGGGCTTGTCTGCAAATTCCCAGTTTTCTAGAATGTGTAAATGTAAGGGACTATTGTCAAACAGAGGACATTTTTGCACTCACCTGCCTTGTAGCAGTTTAACTACTCTGTTCCAGCCTATCCTGGAGTCTGTTTGCACTTGGCCATATTCTTGAATATATCTCAGGAAAGTGGTCAGTTAGCCACATGCTGTTGCTAATGCTGGCAGCCCTCACTTGGGGCCTGCTGTAGCTGCATTAGCATGTGGCCAGCAAGCCCCTGTTCCGGGATATATTCCAGAGTAAAGTCAAGTGCAAACAGGCTCCTGGTCCAAGCCTAGCAGGTGCCGTCCAAATTCTGAAGTCTGGAATAATGTTGTCCTGGTCCAAACCTGGCAGCAATGTGGACATGCCTTTCCTGTTCCTCTCCAGTTGAAGCCTATTTCTGCTGCATGAACCATCCATCCTTCTCTGTGATTGCCCTTGTCCCTGTCACTCCAAAGTCATGTCAATGGCACAGAGGTAGTTCTGATCTACTTTGAGTTGCCATTTTGAAGATGATCTTTAAAGTTTGCATAAGGAACAATGGAAAACACTGCAGTCCTGTCTTCAAAGCTTATGCAAGCTTCAAGGATGGGGCTATAATGTTTTCCTTGTCTTGGACCAGGTGGGGAAGTGCTGACACCTGGGCCAGAAAAGACAGCCTTAGTATGCTTGCAGACTTTTTAAACATGTCCACTTCTAACCAGGAGCCCTTAGGATAGTTCTGGACCAGAATTGTGCTAGTCCCATGTGGAAGAAGCATATTAGTGAGCAAACCAGGCAAGTATGAAAAGGCCCATAGTTAGGAATTGTCATATGAACTGCGTTCACCTTTCACCAACCCTTTGAAGCTAAATGGTAGCAATAGGTGTGGCATGTCTTGTGTGTGGTAGTTTGCAGCCGTAGGCACAGCAGAAGGCTCAAATGATGATTCAGTGTTTACCTTCAGTCCTCCTGGGGCCTGGTGAATCACCTTGTCAAGTAAATGGTCAATACACACTTCTGTGATGCATCAAAGGATGGCTTATCGCCCTATACATAGATTAAAAAATAAATGAAAAATCATCCTTCAGCCCTTCTGCTGCCCGCAGGCTGCCTGCCATGCTCTTCTGCATGCATATACCCAGATAATTCCTCAGGGAAAAGAACCAAAGGAAAGGGCTCTCAGATTTCCCCCCAAAAAAAGTATCTGGGAAAGTGATTATTTGCAAAATCATTAAGATATCAGGGGTATGACCCAAATGCTATGTCGACTGTAATATTTGGGGGATGTTGTTCTGCTGCTGCCAAATTCATAGAAGTCTTCTGAGGCCAAAGAAAAATGTTCATGGGTCTTATCAGGCCCTCTAGCTGGACGTTAGCTAGACATTAGCCCATTTTATCATCATGTAATAGTATTCCATAGTTGTGTTTTTCAAGAACTGTACTCTTAAGCATTAATCGGTCAGCTTAAAGAAATACAAAAAATGCTATTACACCAAATCTTTTTTTTTTTTAATGGCCCATATGGTGCTGTGTTTCTTTGTCGGCACAATACATATCCAGCTCCAGCCTACATACCTAATGGTCAGAGGTTTTAATCCCATCTTTGGAGAGCAACACATTGGCTAGTCCTGGTATTCCCTGATGATGGAGGAGGAGGAGGAGAGTTGGCTTTTCTACCCAGCTTTTCTCACCCATTTAAGGGGAGTCAAAGCAGCTGACAAAGCTTTCTGTTCTTCACCCTACAACAAAACACCCTGTGAGGTGGGTGGGGCTGTGAGACCTCAGAAGAGAACTGTGACTAGCCCAGCATTCTTCATGTGGGAGGGCAGAATCAAACCCGGTATTCCCAGATAAGAGGCTGGCTCCTTAACTGCTAGACCAAACTGGCTTACTGTTGATGAAGAGAGTTTTAACCATTCTCCAAAGACCAGCAGAGCCAGCAGAAGCAGAAAGAGGTATAATAATTCAGTTTGTCTTCTCTCTCCAGTAAGCACACGTGGGATCAAGTTATATATATGCCTTTGGCCAACATGCATATTTGGAAGCTGGCCAGAGCTGAAATTATTTCTAGGTTTAAAGCCTTGGAGGGTCATATGTCACAGTTGGCACCTGAGCCCAGTCTGCATCCTGTGCACACTAGCATGTGGAAAGGAGGCCTCTAGATATCGCAGGACAATGTCCAATGTGGAAATGGCTTGAAACTACAGTAGCAGAAACCATCTGCAAAGTGAAACCAGCATCCAGTTTGACAGTGGAAGTACAATGTGCATCACACTGGCTTTTTATTCAGCCTCTTGGATTTTATTTTTAAGGAGAAGATATTTAAAGGGACACATGAAAATAAAGTGGTAATATATTGTCGGCAGCATGCGCCTGTAATAAAAACGCATTAAAGTTGCCTTCTTTTCTCTTCTACTGGTAAATTTACATATGCAGCTATTTTAAAAGACTAACATGTAGGCGGGATATTTCCAATGGCATGTGCAACTATATTAGGAATTGCATTAGACAAAGCCTTCTAACGATAAAGAAAAAAGAAAAAAAGTGTTCAGCAGATAAACTTAGGAGGATGTCATTCTTGATATAATAACTAGCTGGAAATATTAGTTCTTTTAGGTATATAATATTCTGCCTTGAGGCACGTAGTGAGTTAGATGACCCAGTGAGTGTAAGCGACACATTCAGCCAAATTAAAAGTAAAGGAAGCTGAGTGGATTTCAAATTCACAAATATAAAGTCACTACATTTGTGAAAAAAGGATTTGGGGGAAATTGTGTTTGAAACTCCAAACGGAAAAACTGGGATGCTTTCTCCACCCCACCCCACCCCACCCCACCCCTTGTATCGATATACCCAACATATTATATCTTTACAGACTTGTTTGGAAGATACAGATTATCTAGATCCATATTAATCTGACATCACACCATCTAACACAAGACAAACCTAAACATATTACTGGCATGTTTGTAGGAAATTATCAATCTAGAACATTTCCACCTGGCTTCAGGTTCTGTTATGGTACTAAAGTACTACCAGTTGCCCTGAAAGATGAGCTTTGATAGAAGATGGACAGAAGTGTAGTCCTGTTAGCTCTCCTTGACTTCTCAGCAGCTTTTGATACTATTGACCACAGTATCCAACTGGAGAAGCTTTGAGGAATGAGAAGTGGAAACTCTGGTTCTACACTTGTTCCAGTCTTAACCTCTCTTAGAAAGCAATCATTTCCTCCATGCTCTAACGCCTGCTTGAGGCCATGGCATATGAGGCACAATCGGTATGTTGATGATATCTAGCTCTGTCTCCCCTTCCTGCCTGAGGCAGGTGGTTCATCATTTCACCAAAGTGGTAATGGACAGGAAAGGCATTTCAGGTGGTTATTCATCTCATGAAGTGATAATGGGCTAGTTGTGAACCAGTAAGTTGAAACTGAATTCAGACCAGTTGGAAGTATAATGTGTGATATGTTCTTGAGTCCAAGATATGGAAAGACAGCTTGTTCTTGACTGGCTTACATTTCCCTGGAAAGCACAGCTACATGTTCTGGGACCATTGTTAGCTTCACCTCTCTCATTTGAGGCCTCTGTAGCCAAAACCACTTATTTCTCTCTCCATGTGGTTTTGATAAGCTCCAGATTAGGTTTTTGTAATGAGACAAATGTGGGGCTACCTGCTGAATCCCTGAGAGGAACAATGGAATAGATACAGGCATTAAAGAAGTAGTTTCATTTTTAAAAAAAAAAACCTATTCAAATCTGGTAGCTCAGTGTCCACTGCAAAAAGGTCCCACGTGTGCATCTAATGCAAAGGTTTGTTTGATTGTTTTAAGGAAGTGAACCAGCTTCTCAAAAATTTCTATGGACATTTGCTTCTTTTGCCAGAAGTAGAAATCATGTTCCATTAGTGTCATCCCCTGCTCTTGAGCACTCAGACACTCTCTTGTATGTCCAGCTTCACGTGCCTCCTGATGGCAGAGTCCTCCCCATTCTGGACAGTGCTCCTGGACCTTCTCCAGTCCCATGCTTAGGAGATAGGACAACAGGACTCTGCGTAGCAAAATGGCTAAAATTCCTAAACAGCATTCACATGAACTCATGCATAGTATAATTTAGGATTATGAACCTTTCTCAAACAAATCTGGGAGTGTCAATGATCTCATTAAAATTTCATTATAATTTTGTGTTTACATTTTCTAATGTATAGTTCTACTCCTATCTGTTGTTCTTGTTGTTTTATATAAATGTAAAAGCCTAAATACAAATAAATACTAAGGCCATGTCCCCATGCACATTTGGTGCACTTCTGAACGCGGGATCGGCAAGGGGCGTCCCCGTGCGTTTCGGATTTGTCCTGCGGAAAGTGGACCAAGTCCCCCCAAACCGTGCCACAATAGGGCTAAATTTGATACCTGAAAATACAAGTCTCAGCACGGTTTGGGGGTCCAGCATGCATTGGTTAGCAAGCCGATCCTGCGCATGGGGACGATCGGGGGCTAACTGGGGAGGAGATTGGAGCTCACATCATTAGGAGGTGGGGTGTACTTGCCATTCCTGCCCTGTCCATTGGAGATCACAGCCCCTGACATTTTAAAATCCTGATCGCCAAGGCAGGCAGGATACTGGCTTAATTTTTGTGCATTTTCCACGGAAATATTTCCACCCCCGTTTCCCGATTGCCAAGGCAGGCTGGATAATGGTTTGATTTTTGTTCCAATTCCAAAAATTTTCAACCCCCATTTCCCCGATCGCCAAGGTGATCATGAAATGAAGGCTTCATTTTCTCCCCTTTAAACTTGGCGGGCATTCTCATGGTTCCTGGGGGGGCGGAGGTGCACAAAACTGCTCAAGTGCCTAACTGCCACTAAACCTCGTAGCAGCTTTTGGTCTTTTAAAATTATTTATTGATTTATTATTAAGAAGTAAGCTTTATTTTAACTTTTTTTCTGTGCCTCCCAGCCCAGTCGTGGCTTGCAGTGCCGCTAAGGGATTGGGGGATGTGGCACGGGGTGGGCTGATGTCAATCCGGCTTCCAATGAGGAGAGAGGGGGTGGAGAGGAGGGGGCGCTGCTCCCCCATGCCAGGATTTGGTGCGGTTTGCATGGGGACGCCTCCATCTGCACCCAGATTGCCAGGAATGACATGGGGACGGGGTGGGAGCGTTCTCAGCCCATGCAAGCCCAAACAGCTTGCATGGGGATGCACCCTAAAGGTCTTTTAAAGCTGAAATATAGCAGGCTACAACAAAGAGTACCTATATTTTTACCATCAGCTTGGAACTTTTTGCAGTATTCTGAATATGGAATGAAGACACAGCCACACTCATGCTAGTAACCAGCTAGGGTGTTCTTATTCCGACCTTCCAAGCACCTGATGTTTCATCTTCTCTTCCAGGTAGCACGTGACTCAAAGGCTTCCACCAGCAACACTGGATGAGAATTCTACCACTGCCTAGATCTCATTAATTCAGTTGGCAATATGGATTTTGTGATGAAGCAGGCCCTAGGGGGTAAGTCTTCTAACTGATAACATTTATGATTAACCTCATTCTCTAGGATCTTACTATTGATCATCTAGCTGAGGAAATGTTATGTGTTTACATCTGCTTCCCATCACTGGGATTGAAATGTAGTTCACAATCAGAGCTGCTGCACATATAATGGGTGGATGTGGGTGTACGTATGTAGCTTCTAACAGCATCTGGGCTCATCAGTCTGCCTGCTAGACAGTAGAGATAGGTGATGGCTCATGTGGAGAGGGGCAAGTTAAAGGTTGGAAATGGAGATGTCCAACCAGTAACCTAATTCATCATCTATGTTGCATCTGCACTCAGTTAACTGACAGGACTGTTCCATTTGTAGTCCTCGGTTTGTGCCTTTTCACAATAGCCATCACTCATCTCTGCCTGTTTACTCGTAAGTAAGAAAATGGCTTACAGTAATTACACTCTTTCACCCAGGTAATGTTGGATTTTGCAAGTTTGTCTGTTGCCTCAAAAACCTAACCAGAGCAGTACTGCAGGGGGAAAAATGTATTCACAGTATGATGCTTTCAAACCACCATGCATGAAATGGGGAGAGGCAGCCTCACCTTTAATTTCTCCAGACCACCTTTTGATCCACAAAGGACCAAAATGCACTTTACAGAGATCAAAAGTGAGACTTTAATTATCATCTTGGCCCTCCTCACTGCCTCACTAATTTTATTTTGCAAGTTACTACACCATTAATTCTCTTGTAGCTGGTGTTTGGAAGGTAGTCAACACTCAGGGCACTTATACTTGTCAATGACTAGGACACTACGTCCAGACTGAAAAATCCACATGAGTACATTTTAAGGCTGGTTAGGAACATAGGATGGTCCCTTATGTGGAGTCAGATCATTAGGCTACCTAAGTTGTCACAGTCAACACTGACAGACAACGGTTCTCCAGATTTTCTTTCTTTACCTAAAGTTCCCAGGTGTTGTACCTGGGATCTTTTCTGTGCAAAAGAAATGTTCTTCTACTGAGCTCTGTTGCTAGTACAAAAAACACCAGTGGTTGTCAATCATTCACCTTGCAGAGGATGAGCTAATAGTGATTCACTGTTTGTCTCCGATATCCATATAATGGAGTAAACTAGACTTTGATATGATGCATCAGATCAAAGCCTGGTTTTTCATGGTTTATGGAGACCAAGGGCTTATGGCAAATTACTGTCTAACCCCTCTTCTGCACCTCAGTTATTACTATAAAACATCTCTCTGCCAAACCACTTCTGTGTCAACCAAGACTTGGTGGTACCCTACAACAACAGAGCTAAACACTACAGCTGGTGTTTACGGTTTTTAAAATAACTTTGTCCAACATAGCTTTGGTTGGAGGGTGCCTAAATCTAAGACAATATTATTTTAAGCCTCATTTTAAAGGTTATAAATCAGGTTTAAAAAATTAATCTGCTTCCTAGCCAGCTTACATTTGAGATTACTTAATTAAAAAAAAACTCAGCTGAAAGTTCATTATGAAGCAATGCTATTAGGAAACAAGAAAATCAGTGATGACAGGCAGACAGACTCCTTTTGATCTTGTCAGAGTAAATGCTTTACTATGGAGCTGTGGCCATGGAGACCTTCAAAGGGTTCCTTCTCCATAAATTATCTTCATGTTTCTCACAATTTTTTTCCTATCTCCCCTAACTAGTAATGCGTCTATTACATACATGATTTGTACAGAATTGGAGCAAAAGTCCTATCACCTTCCTATAATTTAATGACTCCCAAGGAGCCTGATGAAGACAAGAACTAAAGGATTCATTTCTTCCACCACTGAATTGCTCACAGAATTGCATCAAAGACTGTCCATCTCACTAATTCATAAACTGTATAGTTTTGGCAACATATAGAAAGTGTATGACTATGTTTTGTATATCCAATGGTACATAATGCTGATTTGTTGATCTCCCATTCTTTCTTTCTTTCTTTCTTTCTTATTCCAAATCCATTTCAATGAAGGTATGGAGGGTGATGTCCCTTTCAGACTAATTTCTGCAAAATAAAAGGATTTTTAAGAAATGCTGAAGGTGTCTTCAAGTGAAAGTTGACTCATGTTGACTTCATGTATATGTCCATGCAGTTTTCTTGGTAACAACATAGAAGAGATTTGTCATTGGAAGGATTTTAAACATTCCTCAACATTAAAATTGTGCACCTCTGGTTCTGCAATGAAAGCTACAAGACAGATAAAGGAGGTATAACTAGGCCATTGACTGCCTTCGAGGTAGGAAGGGGAGAAGAAACATCAAAGTGGAAGCATCCCTTCAGTCCCCTGAATGGCATTTTGATCTACCATGGATCAGATCATACTTTAGGGAGAATAAAGAGAGACCTTTACTTCAACCCTTGTTGGTCAAAAACCAGCTCTGGTGATCCTACTGCATAAGCCTGTGGTAAATCTCCAGTTCAGTTCCCCCAATGACATGTCTGTCTGTCTGTCTG
>MTQE01000401.1:19259963-19309617 GCA_014337955.1 Aspidoscelis marmoratus
TTCGAATTCTTTAAACTGAAATAACTCATGCCGTGAAGATGAGGCCTTTCAGTGTTAAATAACTCAGAAAATTCATCTTTGGGATAGATAATGGGGGGGAAAATTACTGGTCACTTTGTTGATGTGTTCTCTTGCTCTGAAGGTGGTTTGGGCACTTTTAATCATATCATAATGCCGTGGAAACATGTGGGACATGCTATGGCAGCAAGAATTAATTGACTGTATACTGAGTTGAAATTACAACAAAGGGAGGGAATGGAAACAGAGTCAAAGTGTGAAAAAATGTGTCTCTGTTGGTGAAAATATTAAAAAGCAGCAAAATGGGCTAAGAAGCCACAACTCATTCTTCTTTGTTTTGTTTTTAATATTGTGCACAGGGGCCACTAAAGACATGGGTAAAATGCTTGGCGGTGAAGAAGAAAAGGACCCTGATGCCCAGAAGAAGGAAGAAGAGCGACAAGAAGCCCTACGCCAACAAGAAGAAGAGCGCAAGGCAAAGCATGCCCGTATGGAGGCAGAACGGGAAAAGGTTCGACAGCAAATCCGTGACAAGGTAAGCTATTGAGGAGACATGGTTTATATATATTAAAAACCTGTCTGTTTGCTCAGGCATTTCCTGTTTGAAAGTTTGTTTGTTCCTTCACCCACCCAGTTTTTAATGTTTTTAACTATGTGTGTTTTTTACTTTGACTTTACTGCTTTTAAAGTTTTGTAAACAACTTTGAGATTTTTTAAAAAAAAAGATAAAAAGAGGTATAAAAATGTCACAGGTAAATAAACAGCATGTATAAAATAACCTGGAAGACATTGCTGATATTGACTCATGATATTTGAAAATGCAAAGCCCACATTAGTGTGATTGCTTACTGAGTCTTGACCCATGTGGGAGTACAGGCTTCTATGTCGAAAGGTAAGAAAAATGTCATTTTGCAGAGGTCCATGAACAAGTCTGCCTTTGGCACCATCCAAGATGGAGGCCCTGTGCAGTATCATACTCAGCCTCTGCTGCTACCTGTCCAAGCAGTACACATGGAATTCATGACCAGGGGCCTGTTTGCACTTGGCTTTATTCTGAAATATATCTTGAAATAGGGGAATAGGGGACTGCTGTCCACATCCTCATGCAGGTAACAGCAGGGCGTAAGTGAGGCCTGCCAGAATCTGCCTTAGCATGCAGACAACAGACCCCTGTCCTGAGATATATTCCAGAATATAGCCAAGCGCAAACAGGTTGCTGCAATAAACCAAAGCTGCACCATTTCAGAAAATACCAACTTGCTAATGGAAGGGTACTTGGTTTTAGTGCAGCACTCCTGCTCCAGTATGTGGACAATAGCATGTCTTGTTCTACTGCTCAAGTGGGTTCCTGGTGCTATATCGAACCACAGAGGCACGCTGTCTACACACCTCCGTGGTCTGGAGACCTATTGGTAGAGCAGGCCAGGATGGCATTTTAGGCATGGTGGCCTGATCTATGCTCTGTCGTGTGCAGATGGAAGGGCTGTGGCCTCCCTTAGACCACACTAGCATATGAAAGGGAGACCTCTTGACCAGTTCTTAGATAGTTTGCTGAGAAGTGCAAAAAAGCCCTGTGCTTCCCATGGCCTTAAATGTCTTCTTGCACCACACTTTGTTAGTAAGAGGGTGTCTCAAAGGAAAAACTGAGGACTTGTTAACCCTATTGTCTTAATGTAAAAAGATTGCATGGGTGTTGGTGGGAAAAAAAGGCTCTCAACATGTGCACTAAAATCTGCATTGCAGCAGTCAACAAGGGATTATTATAGAGGCTATTTTCTCTGAAATATTGCTTGCTTGTTAGCTTGATGTTTGGGTTAGCTTGATATTTGTCCCCTCACTGTAGGGATTGCAAGGGAGGGGCAAAGTTGTAAGAATGTTGGCTGTCATTTGGTGAATATTAATGGTGTGGTTTTCTTGCAAATTAAATCCAAATGTCTTGATTTCAAAATAATAAGGAATGAGTGTAACCAAAAGAAAAATAAACAGAATGCCTTTAGTGTGCAGATGAGAGAATTTTAGAAGGTTCTACTTTTCTCAACAATACAAGTTTTACCTGTTGCTGTTTATAATCTCATCCTCCTACAGCTGCCATATAAAAAAGAGGACAAGGTTCCTCTTACTTTAATAGCTGCATGGGAGAGGAAATTTGTCCTGTTGTCTGAATGCTGAGCAGAATGAGCAGTACCTAAGCCATTTTTTGCCACAGGGGGTATTATGTTTTGCCAGGGCAGGAGAGAGGCTTATATTTTAATGTGTGTTTTAATGTATATTTTATGTTCTTTTATGGTTCTTATTGTTGTGACTCACTTTGAGAATTTTAGGTGAAGGGCAGGATATAAATACTTAGATGAATAAATTTTGGCACACACAACCTCATGATAAGCTACCAGTGCTGAATTTCCCTATTCTGGACAACCATTAAAGCACCAGGAACCCTGTCCTCTTTTTTCATATGGTAACCTTTAGTGAGAACCCCAGAAAGGGAACTTTCATGTCTACAGTTGATACAAGTATGGTCCTGGAAATTCTACCCTGAATACAACTTGTGAGGAAGTCTTTTGGGTTAGACTGACACTCTGTGCCACCAGGAAGAGAAGCAGAATGAGGAGAAGGAATCGGTCAAGATGATTAATGCCAAGGACTCTAACATGTTCCCGCTGTGCGCTGAGCAATGCTGCCAGAAAAGCAAGCACTATGCACAGCCAGGAACAGATCAGCCAAGCTGAAGAAAGTAGTTAAAGAGATGTGATAATGTTTATTGTATTTACCTATTTATTACAGTGAAAATATGACTTTTTAAAAACTCATCAAGAAGACAAGGGTGCCAGGAAACTGCAGTAAATGCACAGCAACAGGATGCAATGGGTGATGAAGGAGAGAAAGAAGCATAAAGTTGCTAGGCAGAGAAGGAATTTTGTAGACGGTCAGAGAAAATAGTACAGAATTTCCACATTCAGCAGCAGTTTTATCTCTGCATGTCAGTTTCTGGGCAGAGACAAACAACATGAGAAATTTGTCCCCTGTGACAAATTGCTGCCCTGTTCCTGACTCTCACCTTCCATAGGTTATTAGCATAGTGCTGGGGATCAGACTTTATCATCGCCTCTGTAAGTGGCTTTATTAGGACCTTGTGCTTGCTATCTGCAATCTTCAATATCCTTCTCCAGAAGCTGATATTGCAGCTCCAGGCACTGTTTTCTACCCAACCCACAGTATCATGGTGGGGCAGATGAGAAAAGGAGATCCCAGCCTGTGCAAAAGAACAGACACTGCACTGCATTTGATTAACTCATTATTGCATGCTTCATAATGAAGGAAAGAAAACACTGGATGTAGTCCCACTGCATCCACATATCCCTTAGTCTATCCTAACAGGAACACTGAGTGGAACCAGGTAAAGCTATCCGAGGCTTGATTACACCTTCAGTTTAAACTTTCTTCAGTCCAAGTCTGACTGCTCACACCTTTTCATTTCTCTCCATTTTATTTGTGGACTTTCCACCCACCAAATAAAATGGAGAGAAATGGAAAGGTATGAGGAGTCAGATCTGAAGATGAACTGAAGAAAGTTTAAAGTGAAGGTGTGATCACAGCCACAGAGCAGACCATCTCAGGTCAGCCTCTCCTTCGATACCTGTATTCTCCTCCAGAAAGTTTTCCTTGCATACTCAGCTATCATGTGAAAAATTATTACAATCCAGGCCACGAGAGTGACATACATTTCCATTTAGATTTTAGTCTACATTAATTTAGGCAGCTGGCGTACACTTTTCTGCACTCTTCTGTCCTTTTCTTCTTTGGGCCATGCATTTCCTCTGATTCAGCAGTACATAAATGATTCCTTTCTTCTCAGTGCTGTTCAAGGCAACCATATATGTTGTCTTCAGAGAAAGGGAGAAGGCTTTCATCCACAGTCTTTGAGGAAACACCATTGACATGCACTTGTTATTGTGCACTTTCCCAAATGCTTCACTTTCCATTACAGCATGGTCTGTGTATCTTTTATGTATTATGAACACTTTCCATCTTGGTATTGTAAACATCTTGTAACTGAATAGTAGCGAGATAACAATAGATCCTCCCATGAGGACAAATCTATAAAGTCACTCACCATGATCCATGGGAGGGAGGTAGAAGGAAAAGGGCCAACTATAAGAAAAGATTTGAAGAAATACAGGGCAAGCCAGGATGCAGATGCTTAAGGCCTTTTTGCACTTACCTATTGAGTAAGTGCACTATGGTGGGCATCCACACTGTGTGTGATGGACTAGTCCCAAACTTGGCCAGCAGCACATGTAGTGCAAATGGCCAGGCCAGAGCTGGCCATATCGTCATGGCAATATATGAGACAGCATCTGGCATGTACTCAGACATTCCCATGGTGATCTGAACACTGTATGTCACTGCACAGCTCACACCCATTTGACGCACTGCACACGGAAGAGGATGCAACCACAGCATCCAGAAGCCAGCCAGCCACTCCAGGTAAGCATGTGGATTGCTTTTTAGCAGTGCACTGCTGGATAGCTCCTGGGAAGGCTGCAGCCAGGTGTAGACACACCTCACCAGCAGGAGGACCAGAACTCACCAAGAGATAAGTGTGAACAGGCCCTTAGATTCCCAGGTCCTCAGTAAAACCTGACCCGGATTAGCCTCAATCAAAGACCATATTACACCACCAGTTCCAAAAGCCTTCCAAAGTGACCTTTAAAAAACCAAGACAAGCCCTCCCCTTGCATACTGAACTCATCCACCTCCTCCAAAGCAAAGAGGCAGCAATCAGCAGCACTTCAGCTAGCAATAAACAGGATTTTGGTCCATGGCCATTATATACTCAGTTTCTCCTCTACTCATTGCCTTCCCTCTTTCCCCCCCCCCTTGCATGTGCTGGTTTGGGGAGGCATTTTGGATGAGCTTGCCTTTTCTTTAGGGGGTGTGGATTGGAAAAGGGTAGGCATGTAACCTTTATGACATCACAGGCTGAAGGGCAGGGAATGCGAGAATAATGAATGTGCAACAAACAGCACTGTAGTGGAAAACTTCTGTAAGCGTTTGTTGCAGGCAAAACAATGGGGAAATGATGAGACACTGCTCTAACAATGCTCAGATTGCGTGGGTGGCGTGTGTTTTAGGAAGCCAAACCAGGATGACAAAAATAGAATAAGTATGAACAGGTCCTGGGAAGCAGAGCTGAAGTGCCTTGTAAACTGCATTAGTTGTGGGTCTGCAAGGACAAAGTGGGTAATGTTCCACCTACAACACCAGTTAGCTCAGAACTGAGCCCACATTTCTTCCTACCTGTGTTTCAGTTCAGGGATGGCTAATGCACAGTGTTTAACAGGCTCAGTTTTCCACACATTTGCCTAGAGTTGTAGCATTAAGACTACCTCCAGATGCAATAAAACTTTGCACTAGGAAGCCATAAGATGGAGTCTTGCTCCCCTGATATTAGTGTTTTCTGGCTAGGCAGCACCATGGCCTGTGCTGTCTTCGAGCATTTTAAGTCACACATGCATCCAGGTGTCCAGAATGCCAAGATGAGTGTGGCTGGTTGTTTTTGCCTCCAAGCATGCACAATGGATGAAACGACTATTGCTGGGTTTTCCAGCAATAGTTTTTTTCACCTTTTTCACATGTGGCAACCCCACCATAGCAGTGCCGTTTTGGAGCCATATTCATCACCACCACTGGATGGGACCTAAGAGCTTCTCAGCTACCGTTGCCTAGACCTACTGGGACCACTTCCTCTTAGCCATCTTGCCTTCCTTGCCACCTGTCCCAGTGAACAGCAGTCACCATTGGTTAATCATGATGCCTTTGGCTTACGGCTGAGAGGTACAGGGAGGGCTCATTCTCTGTCTCTGAGGCCTTATATGTCTCTGTCTCCCATGCAGTACGGCCTGAAGAAGAAAGAAGAGAAGGAGGCTGAGGAGAAAGCGGCCCTGGAGCAGCCATGTGAAGGCAGCCTGACGCGCCCCAAGAAAGCCATCCCAGCAGGTTGTGGGGACGATGAAGATGAAGATGAGGAGAGCATCCTTGACACAGTGCTCAAATACCTGCCAGGTCCACTTCAGGACATGTTCAAGAAGTAACAGCCACACCAGACCCCACTCCCACCCACCCCCACTCCACCGACAGTCCCCTGGCACTGCCTAACTCAGCAATTGGGTCAGGGGCTCAGGTGGGAGGGGACTTCCATTTATTTTTGACTTTATTTGATTATTTTATTTCACTTTGGTTTGGTTCCCAGAGGAGACCCCACAAGTGTCTTTGCCATGAGGCCCCTGCCAACCAATCCCATTGCCCCTGGTGGGAGCACACCTAGCACAGGCAAAGCCCCCCCTTCTTGCACCCCTCACTACCCATCTGACCAAAAAACAAAAAAACACTCTCACCTGTTGTGTTCCCTGGAGCCACAGGTGGGCTTAACTGCCGGGAGTCAGGCTCCCTCTTTCCTCTTCCCCTTCCCCATGCAGAGCTGGAGTTCTGTTGTGCCAAAGTGACAGCTGGCTAACATGGGAGAGTGGGACAGACAAAACACAAATGGGAACATGATTTGGATCTGGGACCAAATATATTAATGCAACATCATGGGGTGCTGGGGAGGAGCCAGGCCTCTGCACAAATGTTGTGCCCCTATGTACATTCCTCAGCCCCACGCTGATTGCCAGCTATGGGGTGGTCTGTTTCCCCCTGTACCACTGTTCCTGCCCAGGGCAAAGCCAGCCCTTGAACATTCCACTTCTGATCAAGGACGCAACCAATTGGAGCATGCCCTGCCCTCATCATAACTTCCAAGGGCTGTTGGCATGTAAGATTGTCTGTCACAAGTTTGGGGAGGAGGAACCCGATTCTGGAAGCAGTTGAACTTGTATTGCAAGCACCAATGCAGAGACATAATGCACACTGAAAAATTAAGACTACAAATGCTGACCCCTGAATCCATTTGCATTTCATACACATGAACTAAGAATGCATCCTTCCGTGGCCCTCTTCAGGATGAACATCAAGGGCCTAGAGGCCATTCTCACAGGCCAAGCCCTCTCCCCAGCCCAAGAGATTTCTTGGCATCTTTTGGATGTGAACTAGTGGGTGTTGAGCTGTTTCAATGTTTTTCTTTGATCCCATTCATTCTTTTTACTTTCCAGCTGCAGTGGTATTTTACCCTAAAGTGTCCAGTGGGTGATGTAGGTCCAAATTAGAGGACCAGGAGTAGACATCAAACTCCTGATTCTAGGATCTCAGAAAGAGGGGAATATGGAGAACTTGCATGAAACAGCTGGAGACTAGAATAGGAGCAGGGAATGGAGTCTTTGTCTTCCCATTGTTCAATGCCAAATACTCTATTTGCAAAGAACCAGAGGTGACAGATCAGGAAGCTCATGAGAGTTTATGCCTGGTATATTATGTGGGATCAACAAATTAACAGATCCATGCCTAGGGCCAGAGAGCTTCAGTACAACTCCTGGATTATATAATACTGTACAGCTGTGTGGCAAACACAGTAAGTTTATCACTGTAGGTATTTGGGTCCCTGGATCCTGCCACGAAGATGCAAACACTGTGCAAAGAGTAGCACAAGCACAGCTGGAAATCTTGTCCGGGTGTTCTTCTTTTACTCCTGTGACCAAAACCTCTTTCTCTTTCATGTTGGCCTGGCTTTCTCCCTAACGGAGGAGGTTCTTAGACCCTTCCTTTCCACGCAAACACACAAAGATTCAAGGTGACTGAGAAGCTTCCAAGACTGTGAGAAAATCTTCCATGCAATTCATTCCACCAGGGGTGTGGAATGGTCAGACACCCTCAGCACACCCACACTGCCATGGAATCATTGCATTCACCCCCTGCTGGCCAGTCACATCCTTCTGCAAAATACTTTTGCAGAGTCACAACATTTAGCAACATGGGGTGCCTAGGGTAAAAAAAAATGGGGGAGGAAGTCTTACTGCAGTTCTAGTGTCTGCTCCTTGTCCAAAATCCAGAATCTTTTGACACAGTTGATAACATTCAAGGGCAATTTCTCCCTGTTTCCTTAGGGAAGCTCTGTGGTACTCATCCTTATGTCTATTTGTTTGGAAAGGAAGGCCCTGATTGTTCCCCAAAGTCCCCTGGTGCCCATGGGCTTTTGCTTTTAGGTTGGGGTTGAGTTTGAATTTGGGAGGAGCCGTCTCCCTGCATCCAGTGTCCTTCCTTCTTTCCTTCCTTCCTTCTCTATAGTTAAAGCCATATCAGTTAGACTGCAATACTATCAACACTGAAAACTCTGTGGGCCACGCTCTCTCATCTTGTAAAAAGGAGCGTCCCAGGGGGGCTAGGGCCCTCCATCCAGTCCCTTGCCCCCCTTGTCTGTGTCTCTGGCCACACAGCATGTGGCCCATTCGTGTTTTGCATTGGTGTCTCTGTAACAGGGTAAATCACCCAAACGCCTGCCATTTGTCTTACTGTCTCTGCTGGTCACTCACTAGATGGTCACCGTATGGCCCCATGGAGCTCAGGACTTGGGAGGGGAGGCAGAAAGGCCTCAGGCAGCATGAAGAAAGGGAACCAGGCTGGAGCTGGTGAAGAGGGCAGCCAATTAGCACCTTACTCGTCCACAAGCTGTTTACCATTGCGGGTCATTGTGTGTGCTGTCATTTCACAGGACAATAAGTGTGACTGTGGCTTGAAATGAATGGCCAGCAGATATTATGGAAGTTCCATGCTGGTTGCTGAGTCATGAGCTCTGTATCCATGTGGCATTGCTTTGCCTGGGCTTGTGCACGTGTCCATTGTCTACTTGACCTTCTTGGGCAAATGTTGATAACTGCAATAAGTCCACTTCTTTCATGGGGCAAAGGGCTGATGCTGAAGCCAGCTTTCCATCACCTCTGGTGTGGTGCTGGTGATGCTCTCAGATTATATTTTTACCACTGCACCCACAGATCGGTGACCCAATCCCGCAAAGTGGGCTTGCAGGAGGACCACTGAGCCCCTGCATTCTCTGACTATAAATAGGGGTCTAGACCACAGTGGGCCCACAACAGTAGAAGAAGACAACATTTGGCTTCACCTTATGGGAATCTCAGTGGCACCACCACGGGGCCCTCAACATACTACGTTTGTGACTTGGGAGCCCCCAGCTGCTTCCTGCACCTCTAAGGTACAGTTAAAAATCATGAGGCACATCAGACACGTCCGCACAGCATGTCTAACATTACCTGGGAGGGGGGAAGGCTGAAACAAGGCTGGTGAAGGCAGGAGCCATTATTTAGGCTTTTCCTGTACGACTGCAAGCTTTTCACTTTACCTTGGCAGAATGGAAGAAACTGCGTTGGAACAAGTCTCAAGTCACCAAGGTAGCCTGGAGGAAGCCCCTTGTCTAGTACTTCACATTGACTGTTAGTTAATTTAGAAGAAGTCGTTTTCCAGTCTCAAGTGTATGTGTGCTTCAGTGTGGGTGTGGAAGAACAGAAGGGTATGGTGGAGGGGAGAGAAAGAAGGCATAGCATATACAGTGGTGAGTTTAAGCTGGAATACCTGTGCCATCACATGCATAAGGGATATCAGTCTTGCTAGATCTCTTAGATCCCTTTCAATGTACTTATTTTATGGCCAAGAACCACCACAGAAGGTCTGATTGTGTCTGTGGTTCCATAAGGCAATACATATCTGAGGAAGAGTAAACACTTACAATAGTGCACATGTAAAGCTGCAAAATGTGTCTGTGTGTATGAGTGTAAAAGAGTGATGCTAGGAAAGAGCACTGATCTTTTATGTGCAATGCATACATCTGTGAACATACAGATGCCTAAAAGTCCAGGCAGAGTTGGTAGTAACTATATGAATGTGTTGATACATGCCCTGCTGGGGAAATCTGTGCATTGGCATAAAACCTGAGAGGATGCCTGAGTCTCTCTGTTCACCAGTGAGCCTGTCCTAGAGTGTCCAAGTCTTCACTCCATTTGTTTTCAAGTTGCTTCCAGAACAGGACATTTCATTGGGACTTAATGCTGGCACAGAAGACGTGATTCCAGACTCAAGATGCATCCCATTCCCCTCCCTGGCCTGGGCAAAAACATTACCAGTGGGGTCCTGTATCATTCACACATGCATGCATTTCTCTTTGTCTGCTTGCCTGTTACTGTTCTGAAAGGGGGAGCCCACTGCCTTCTGCACTAACCTGCTGGACTGTGTAAACCATCCTGCCTTGCTCGTGCCATTTGCTTTTTAGCATCCTTGTGTCTAATGGCTAGTCCTCATCCCACCTGCACCTGGGAAGGACATCTAATACAGTGATGGGCCTAAACATGCTGAATAGGAATTCTTCACTGGGAAGATCCAATGTAGAAGGAGCAACCTGTGAGCTCTTCCGGTTAAATCTGCTGGAGGACCGCTGTCTCCTGCCAGGGGGTGGAACTCCCTAGGCTATGGAGTGCAGCATTTCTGAGCCATTGCCCTCGTACCCTTCAGCCTGTCATTTAACCTGGGGCAAGCAGGGAATTGGTAGCTCCCCTTTTCCTGCTGATGTGTGGTGGAGAATGCAGGCAAAGGGGACTGTAAAGATTTGAGAGGCTCCATCTATCCACCCTATGGTGACCATCCTGCTCTAACTAGTCTTTGAAGAAATAATAAAATAAAGAGATTTGTACATTGATCTGTGTCAAGTTTCTCTGAAAGCAAATCTGGGGGAAGGATTGGGGTTGTTATCACAATAATGTCATATAAGCAAGAGAAGTAAATTAGACCAGAATTAAGGTTAACATGGCAGCAAGATTTTTTTGGTAGGATGGTAGGGTGGTAGCCTGGTGGCCCTGATGCCAAGTGTGAAAGCCCTCTGAGCAACTATTTTTAAGAAGGCTGGATGACAGGACCTCTTAAGTAGAACTAAGAGGAGGCTGAGAGAAAGAGTTTGTGGGATCCCTACCTCCCCACAGTTACACTGTAATTGACACTGGCTGCATCTCTTTTCATAACAAATAGCTTGAACATGCAGAGGGGAAAAGCTTTCCAATTAGGGATGTGCACAAATATTTGTATTAATGATTATTCATATGAATTTCCATGAATTCAGACATTCATGTACAAATCAAATGTCTGGACATTCGTACTTTGGTATCCGTATGAATATGAATGTTTCAGACATTTGAACAAATAGTTCAGACATTTGTATGATGGTACAGATACAGACGAGATGAAAACGGGATATATACAGGATGCGTACAGGATGCGTATGGATGCATATAAGTATGCATCTGTACGTATCAAATATTCAAATGAATGCATATGAATGCATTTGTATCGAATCAAATGTCTGGACATTTAAAATTGCACATTGGTCCGAATATGAATGTATGAACATTCTATTTGTTATGAATCAAATGCCAAAAATCACATTTATGCCTGCCCCTATTTCCAACAGGATAGATAAAGCACTTTGCTAATGTTTGGGAACAGCCTGATGCACTGATGTTCCTGGCCTCCACCCCTAAACCTCAGCAGAACCCAGATTACTCCAGATCAGAGTAATCTGGGTTCACTTCGGGTTGGCTGTAGGTGGGAATGAGGCCTAGGTCTTGCTTCCAGGTTGGAGAAATAGGCATGATGCCTCTAAAGGCTATTTGCAGGGATTTGAGAACAGGGGCCTATTCGCACTTGGCTTCATTCTGGAATATATCCTGGAATAGGGGCCCTTTGTCCACATGCTAGTGCAGGCTACAGCAGCTCCCAGGTGAGGCCTGACAGAGCCTGCATTAGGATACTGATCACAGGCCGCTTTCCTGAGATATACTCCAGAAAAAAGGCCGAGTGTGAATAGGCCCCAGGTGAAGGTTTTACCTTTGTCTTCCGCTTGAGATGCCCAGAAGCAATTGGTGAGCCACTGTGTTAGACAGGATGCTGCACTGGATGGGCTGTGGCCTGATCCAGCAGGGCTCTCTTGTGTATTTTTTACTCTTATGGCCCTCCTCATGCCACCACCTGTTATGCAGTTAATTCAGCACAAAAGTTGCTGTTTAGAACTTGCTGTGTGTTACATAACAACACTTGGTCACATGAAATGGAACTTTGCAATTATCTGCAATTCGTAACAAGCTCCTAATGGCAATTACTCAAGATTTTCCCTGAACTTGAAATATATTACTGGGGTCTTCAATAAAGGTCAAACAATAGCAAGGTTGTGAAATAATATAATGCTTCAGAACTCACCATGAAACTACCTGCTATAGTTTGGGCAAAGTACAGGGCAGATTTAGATGGTTTGTTCTAAAAAGGTATGTAGGTTGGGTTCTATTAAAATGATTTTGTGAAATACATTTTAAAACCCTGTTTTCCTCAAAAATTTGCCCAACCCAGTTCTTCTTGTTATGTACGCATTTGCCCAGAGACTAAATGTATTTCATAATTCTGTCTTAATCATTGGTCACAGCAAGCTGAGGGGAGAGCAAGACCTCTCTTGAATATTTTGGTATGCCACTGAAATGCCCCCCCCCCCAGTCATCTAGAACATAGAGGTGTGCCTTCTGCATGCCTCTGTGACTTGGATTGTCTCGAGCTGGTATGCAAGTGGATTTGTTTAATCAGGTCCACCAATAATCCAGATCAAGGCCTCCTGATCTGGATCATGCTCTGTTCTGGAGCGTTTTTGCACTTCCCTTCCTGCCTGCTGGATGGGAAAGGAGTGAAATTAGCCAACGTTGACTAGAGGTCTGCTTGGTTGTTCAGGTTTTAAATTCGGGCTTATTTTATTTTCAGTTATATTGTTCTTTATATATTACTCATATACTTCTTTTGGTATATTTGCTGTTGCTAACATCCCAGAAAACTTTGGATTCTTTGACGGCTATAAATATTTAGTTAATAAATGCATGAATTCTACAAGACCTTGGTCATCACTTCTCCTGCCAATGGGACCAACTGGCAGTAATAAAGTTTTGCTGTGAGAAAAATTAATCAGCATCTAGCCAATCTATTAGCTGAGTCTCTCTAGGCTTTCCCCCTACCAAAGAAATTCTGAAAATTATAGAGCAAGAGGATGGTAAACCACTATCTTTGGCCGCTCAATGCTGCTTTGCCCCAATGTCTATCAGCCCTGGGCCTGGTCACCAAGACTCGAGACCAGGAATGATGGGATTTGTAGTCTAATTACATCCACATGGCCGCAGGTTTACAATCCTTTGTTAATAAGAGGGTTTCTCAAAATAAAAAAACCCTCCTTGATAACCTTGAAACCTTTTTTTTTTTTCATTCCCCTCTTTACGTTTTGAGAACTTGATCTATGGCTGCACAATGAGCTGCCGCCACTGCCAGCCTCCTCCTTGGCTGCCTTCCTTCCTTTTCCCTCTGTGTCAACAGGGGGAAAGAAAAGGCTCGGCTGTGGGCTCTCCTTCGCTCGGCTTTAAACCAAGCCAGCCTTTTCTTTCCCCCTCTTGAAACAGTGGGAGGGAAAAGGAAGGAAGGCAGCAGAGGACATTAAGAGGAGGAGGCTGGCAGCAGCTGCTTTCCTTCCCTTTTCCTTCCTTTTCCCTCCCCATTTCAACAGGGGGGATGAAAAGGCTGGCTCGGTTTAAAGCCGAGCAAAGGAGGACAGCCGGCTGCCAGGCCGCATCCCCTCACTCACTTACCTGGCCACTGGCTGTCCTCCTTCATTTGGTTTTAATCAGGGGTTTTCATTTCCCAGATTTTCCCCGGAAATTCTGGGGAAAGAGAACTGGCATGGGGACAGAAGGGTAAAATCCAGAATGGATTCGGATTACTGGGAGATTTAATGGAAACCCTCAGTGCCAAATCCGAATCCAGGATGCGCCCCTAGGCATCTTAGGAACATAAGAGAAGCCCTGCTGGATTAGGCCACAGCCCATTTAGTCCATCATCCTGTCTCACACGGTGGCCCACCAATTGCTTCTGAGTATTCTCAAACAGAAGTCAGGGGCAAAACTTTCACTTGCTCTTTATTCTGTGAAAATGGCCTTTAAAGGCATCCTGCCTGTCTCTCCAAACTGGAGATACAGCATATATTTATATATATTTAAGTACTTATACCCCACTCTTCATCCTAAGATCCCAGGGTGGATTACAACATTAATAAAGCCATAAAACCAATATAGTAGAAACATAATTAAAATATAATTCACCTACACTAGCAGGGCAACATTCAGAGGGAGCTCAACTTGCATGCCTCCACTGGAAGGCTATTCTAAAACCTGGAGGGGGCCACAGTAAAGGCTCTCTCATATGCCACAACCCCTCATAAACTCTGAAAGGGGTGGAAGTACAAGAAGGGCTGTCCTTTGGGATCTTATTATCCAGGGAGGCCTATATGGAAAAAGATACTCCTTCAGATATTTGTCACTGATACGCCTGTCCTCCAGGAATTTATCTAACTCTTTCTTAAAGCTATGCTCTCACCATATTCTGTCATCATCCCACAAGCATGATTGGGATGCCAGCTTCAAAAGAGTGTGGGAGCTCCCAAACAGTTGTCAATGTCTAATTTAGTAATCTACTCCTGCTCAAACACCCGCTTCTTCACAGCTGTTAAACTGCCAGAACCCTCTTCTTCCAACACATAGATTTCTAGTATGAAGAATGATAGAGCAAACCCTTCCAGGGGAGAAGATGCAAAAGGAAAAGGTAAGTAACAAGTCCAACTTTAGGGCAAACATTGCTGGCAACAGCAGTGTCTTTGTGTCAGACTCACATAGCTAAGCGTGAACTGCTCTTACGCTTTGGGCAAGACCCCAACTGAGCCCTACAGCGCAGACCATATGTTAGCAGATGGCAGAAAGGACAACCTCTCTCCAACTCTGTCATCAGAGGTGTGTTAGTGGTAAATAGAAGGCAAGCTGCCAGGACACAGGAGCCCAAAAGCTGTCTCGCTCAGATACAGACTTGCTGCTACTACTGCTGGGTGCCCTTGAACAAATCAGTGCCTCCTTATGTGCTTTCAGCTGCTTAAGAACACACACACACACTAATGAGCCTCAGCACTAGCATAAACCTGACAGAACTTCGGCAGCTTACTAACAATTGTTCCAAACATCAATTAATTCCTTAAGTGCTTGACTTCAGATAGAGATACTACATCCACTAGGTATTGCATAACAAGCTTCAAGTGATGGGCTAATTAATTAAGAAGCCCATTCCAGGGCTGTCTGCATGCTTTTAAGGTTTGACTGCTCAACTTTTTCATTTCTTTCTGTTTTGTTTGTGGACTGTCCATTCAGGGAAGTCCAAATGCAGGGTGAAAAGTTCACAAATAAAATGGATAGGAATGAAAAGGTGTGAGCAGTCAGACCTGAAGTTGGACTAAAGAAGGTTTAAGTGATGGTGTAACCACAGCCCTGGTGTATTTTCTACCAGCTCATGGTTTCTGGGAATGCTGGAGTTCTATGAACAAACCACCTGGAAATTAAGAATCAGGGTTCTTCTGGTTTTCACGTATGGCCTTTACTGCTTCATCTTGCTATCTAAAACGAATACAGATTTTTTTTTAATGGCTTGGAAGTGACTTATGGATGTTACCATCCACATGCTAGTGCCTCTAATCCCCATTAATTGTGAAAAAAATGCCCTTTCAAAGGCCTTTAATGTGGATTAGAAGTGCAATGGGAACACTAGTATCTGGATGTTATCACTTCCAAGCCCTTTTTGAGCTGCTTTTTTCATGTGTGCAGATACAGCCAGATGTAGATAAAAGCTGTGGCATTATGACATTGAAGAACAAGCGATCATTTTCTCACCATCCAGTATCGGAACTGGTGGCCCCTGTGGTCCTTGTTTCACAGGGCTTTGTGGTGCAATGAACAACATCTGCCTTTAACATCAAAGTCTCCCAATATTCTCCCAATAAAGACAACACAGAATTACTCTTGGCACCACTTTATATTCTTTCAGTTTAAGCTCTACATTTGACATTCAAACAGACTATTAAGGTTGGCCAATAAAATACAGAAATAGAGGGGAAAGCTTCAGGCATTTCCTCACTCTCCCCTATCCTGAGATACATAATCCATCCCACACTGAGAGGTTGCTGCTGGGGTGGGAAAGGATGGTCCACACTCAGACAGTCCACCCATGCTGGGCTCCAACTTCAGTCTCAAAGCCTGGACTTAGCCCTCACAGGCACAGAGCCTTTGAACTTTCACAGTTGCCAAGAGGGCCCATTTGTGGCATGGCGACTTCCAGCAGTACTTCCAGGACCTACTAGTACATTAATAGGCCATTATAGGACACCACCTGGGCACCCAGTCCCACTCTATGTTTTATCCGGGGAGGACAGAGCATTCTGGGGGTTGAGACCTGTACTGTCTGCGAATAGCATGCAGAAGGTCCCTTTGACCCCTTCCTGGAATGGACAAAAGCCCAGTGTGGAAAGGATCTGAGCCAAGGCACTGGCTCGTCTAGTTTAATAAGTGCTGCATTTACATGGGATGCTCCTCAGGGGTGGATGTGATTGGGTTTATCTGAGGCTACTTGTCACCCCTCTGCACCAACCTGGAACTATTCTACAGGCATTTTTTTATTTCTTGTGAGGGAGAAAAACCAGGAAACTCTTACCAGAACTGTCACCATATTTTTCAGGATTCCTAAGGAGAACCTATGGCAAAGTGGGATATAAGCAATACAAGGTAAAATATGTCACAATGAGTATCAGTAGCTGTAACTCACAGAGTAGGCAGAACCTGTTGAATTTCCTTCTTTTACAGTAGCCTTTAAGTTGTAGAAGCTCTGTCCTCAGTTCTACCTTGCCACCTCAGCTACTGAACTCTGGGACATAATTTCACCTGTTGTAGTGTAGCTTCCAGGTTCCAGGTTCCCCTTACTAGGCATCCTTGTGGATTGCAATTCAATGAGGTCATCCAGTACAGCCAAAGAAGATCATAGCTTGGGGACACATAATGGCATTTCATTGGAAAAGCCAAAGTGTGTTGCATTTAACACCTTAGAGATATATCCTACTGACATTTCACAGATCTGTCGCATTCTAGGTCTATTATGCCTTTGCAGACTTTCAATCTGAACAATCAAATACAGTGAGAGGAATGAAGAAGAAAGCTGTGTGAGTTTGCTGTGATGAGAAGAAAGTTATCCTGGCTGGACAAAAACCACTTCTTCATTCCCTGCTTCACAGGCTTGTTTTCTCAATTTAAAAAAAAAAAAAGGATCACAGAGACTGTGGTCACACCTAAGGTTTAATCCAGCTTCAGTCCACTTTCAGAGTGAGATAATACATCAGCAAAGTGACCAGCAATTTTCGTTCAAAATTATCTATCCCAAAAGTGAATTTTCTGAGTTATTCAACACTGAAAGAAAGCAGCTTGTCACTCTGCTGATGTATTATCTCACTCTGAAACTGGACTGAAGCTGGATTAAGCCTTAAGTGTGACCACAGCCAGAGGGAATTCTGCAATAACCTCACAGGTCTTCCTGATCATGGTGCCCTCTGAGGGGAGCTGAGCTGTTGTGCATAAAAGTGCACATAACTGCTTCAAGCACTGGGGGGAGGGAGCTGGAGCAGTGGCTATCCTCATGGGCTTTGCAAATGGAAGGTGCTGGCAACACCATCACCTGCCTTGATCACTTGGCAGATGCAAGAGGTATGGGGGGGAGGAGGGCACAGGTTTGGGCTTGTCAAGAGGAGGGCCCTGTGGCCTAGTGTTTGCCTGCCAGTTTCCTGGGGGCAGCATTGCACTGGCCGAAGACAATGGGAGCTGATTGCCGTGAGAACAAAGGCAGCAGTTAAAGTGAGAGCCGATAATCCTAGCTCTTTGGGCTGGAGGGCTCAGGCCAGCCTGGAACAGAATTGAATAATGGCTATGATTAGTGCTCTGCAGAGCAATGGAAACACGCTGCCTGCTGAGAATCCTGGCAGGCTGCTAGGCTAAGCTGGGACCACTCTCATCTCCACATATGTCCACCCTCAGTCTTCCCCTGTTCGGCATTTGTCTGCTAGCTTTCCTCTGCCAGGGATATTTCTTCATCAGCCCCAGGAGGCTTTTCTAAAATTGTGAGAGACGTCTGCAATGACTGGCAATAGCAAAATTAAACTTCTAGGTCTGGAAGCAGTGTAGTTGGAATTAACTAGGTCTAAGAGAGTGCAGGGGTATGCCCTTCCTGCTGTCCTTCAAAGCTTGCTGAAGCAACTGATTTGCCTCTCTTGTCCTGCCTTAAAGGGATACTTGGGGCCTCACAGGACTGGCCAGCAGGCTGGCCAAGGCAGCATGCCACACACACACTCAAAAATATGGAGCAGAATATAGTGCCATATCCTGCTCTACCAGTGTAGCTGTTAAATGTAGTCCACTAGAGAACTACTGACAGTATAACACTCCATCACGTTCCAGATACGTGATCAGTCACTTGGCTCAAAGAAGTTCTTGGCAACAGCTGCTGTGATACACCGGCTTTGTTTGAAAAGATTTACCCAGGCTTCAACTGGCTCGATCCTGGAGACCAGCGACATGTTATGGCTGACCCGAATAGGCTAGATAACCGGGGAGGGAAATGAAGAGTTTGAAGGCAGGCATCAGGAGGAAATCTAGAGCATGTTTTAATATTGCCAGGGGTTTAAATACAGCCAAAAAAGGGGTGTGGAGGAAATGACCTCAAGGCAGCATCTGGGGAGGTGAATGGATGAAGGCTGGGGTCAGGCAGGTCAGATGCCCTTGTGATGTCACATCCTCTGGCCAGTGGCGGGAAAAATCCTCAGCATTAAGAGAAGAACAGCTGTTCTTTTTTTTTCTCCATGTGGCTGAGAAAATGCCATTATGCTTATAAGTCTATGGAGGAAAATAGCTGGTTCTTTATAGCTCAAGGCTTGTTACCAGGAAAGACCTATAAATTGAATGGAGGGCTGAAAGTGGAAGCCAGGGGAGGAAGGCTGTGCAGCCTAGTGGTTAATATACCATTCCATGAAGGTTGTGCAAAAGCACACCCCATGGGCTGGTATATCAGGCTGGCCCCTTTTCTGCTGGGCACTCCTGGCTTGTCGCCAAGAAAGGCATGGCTGGGAATATTGAAGCCCTAGCCAGACTGTGTTAACATGTAAGTTTTAATCCAGTTTCACTCTGCTTTCAGAGTGAGAGATTACATCATGAAAGTGTGAAGCTGTTGTCATTCAGTATTACCTAGCTCAGAAATCCAGATAAAGTGGAAATAAAACAACTAATCACTTTGCTGATATGTTCTTTCACTCTGAAAGTGGATTAAAACTTAGGCGTGAACACAGCCCTGGTGACTTCAAAGCCCAGGAACTTTCACTTCTGGTCTTGGATGGTCAACATGGACATCTCTCGGAGGAGGCTACGTAGCCCAAGCCGGCATGGCATAGGATACCTGTTTAAGAACATAAGCACATAAGAGGAGCCATGCTCCATCAGGCCACAGACCTTCTAGTCCAGCCTCCTGTCTCACACAGTGGGTCTCCAATTGCTTCTGGGCATGTGAAGTACAAAACAAAGGCAAAACCTTAATCTGCTCTCAGCTCTCTACAAATGGCTTTTGGAAGAATTCTGCTTATCTCTCCAACTGGATATAGTAAGAATATGAGAACCCTAAGAGAACCCTGCTAGATCAGACCACAGTCTATCTAGTCTAGCATCCCATCTCACACAGTGGTCTATCAATACCTTCTGCCCATCTCAAGCAGCAGGCAAAGGCAAAACTTTCACCTTCTCTCAAATCCCTGCAAATGGCCGTCAGAGACAATCCTGCCATTTATTTATAAATGCCGCTTGCTTCTTGAACCAAGCTCTCCTCACGTCTTATAACTGCCGATTCCCCTGGGTTGGCCATTTGGCTCCTACATTCAGTCCTATGGCAACCAGCTAAAGGAAAATGTCATATTCACTTGCCTCAACAGCAGCCTTTCTACCCTTAGCTCTTCATGTCCTCTGGATTCATTCATAGAGCCAACAGCCAATGGACATGCTGTGTCTTCTAATTAAAGCTGGCTTCCAGTAATTGAGTCCCGAGAACTTGTCATGTAAATATCATCCATATTTTTTTATGTGTGCCTTTGTTGAGAACAGAGACTCCTACACTGGCAAGAATATTAAGGACAACAAGCTGTTCCTGGCATTTGCTCACCAAATTCTTAAAATCTGCCTCCTTGTTCCATTACTGGAAGACAGTTTTCTGCCACTAGGGAAAGAGGAAAATGCTAACCTTGTGCCCACTGGCACATTATGGAAGCACATCAAGAGTCATTTAGGTTTACACTACCTTTCCTCTTTGAACACTGGCACCTCCCCAGGTCTTACAACAGATAATACTGTATATCCTTCTAGGCAGGACAAAGCAGGAACTTCTGTGTTATCAACAATAGCTTGGGAGGTTGATTGTTTTTAAAAAGATTTTTTACTTGAATCATTTTCCCAACTCCATGTGGGTTCTTCAGGATGGAAGGTGCTAAATGCAAGCCTGATACTAAACTATATGGGCAAAGTGGCAGGTATGTGTAACAGATAAGAAGAAAGGAGAAAGGTTCTCAAAGGGTGCCTTCACATCTAAGTTTTAATCCACTTTCAGTCCACTTTCTGACTGAGAGAACACATCATCAAAGTGACAAATCATCTTCTTTCCACTGTATTTAACTCTGAAAATCCATCTTTGGGCTAGACAAAGTGAATAGAAAATGTCTAGTCACTTTGCTGATGTGTTCTCTCACTCTGAACATGGTGGACTGAAACTAGACTAAAAGTGAGGTGTGAAGGCAACCTAATAAGACACAATTTAGAGTGATTAATGGTCTCAAAGGCCTGGTGCTATAAGCAGGACAGGGGTTATGTTTAGTACTAATCTGTCACGCATGCCCAGTGGGAAGGATGAAGGAAGATCACCATTCAGTTGCTGCTTGAGACACGTAACAGGAAAATGGTTTTCCTTTCACAATCAGCAAAGGAAGAAAACACCTAGCCATGGTCACACTTTCATTTTAAACCTTCTTCAGTCTATCTTACAATCACAACACTCACACCTTTTCATTTCTATGTCTTTTATTTACTGTAAAGTTGTCACCATGGTCCTACACCTTGTTGCTGGTTAGGCCTGCATGAAAAGTTAATAATTCCCACGTGGTTAGGATTTCTTCTGCCAGACCTTTAATATATGTGGCCTTGGCTTCAGCCCAATTTCTGTTTCTGTGACTATGTCTACACTGATGCAGGGAATACAGAATCACCATCTCCTTAACCCTGCCCTCCCTGATCCCTGGTTGCACACAGTAGTTTCCAGCACAGACTGAGGGCCAACAGAGAGAAAAGTTGCCGCATCCAGGTGGCAGCATCCGAATGGTATAGAGCCTCAGTCCACTGGATGATGCCAAATGGACATTACAGCCTCAGTCCACTGGACAATAGATTTTTTTCTGGTCTCAAAAGTGAATGAATTGAACACTCACTTGAGCACTCTGGAAAATATGTTGTACCATGCATCTCTGTGGATCCAGCCTGTGTCCAGTTACACAAATCTATCTCCAAGCCTCCCAACTATCATTGACAGATTGTTTGAAATAACGACAAATGTTGAGGGAAATGTTAACTGTTTAATGGCATAACCTTAAATCTGAAAGATATTTGTGGCCCTGGAGACATAGTTTACGAGATAGTTCTAAAATTATATTTAAAACAGCTACAGGAAGACGATTCTTTTTCAGCGAACAGCAAAAGGATTGTCTTACCATAATTTGTCATAGCCTAATACGTTTATAACAATTAGTCACAGAACTCCTGAGAATTATATACAGCTCTTCTCAAATTTTAACAAGACCTGTATGAGGCTAGGAAGCAGATTTGAAGATATGCTTTTCTTCACCCAGATAGAAATTGCAAACTAAAAGGTAGAGGGATACGTCTATAGTGGCTATCAATACCTGGGTCCATTTCAAGAGGGATGTGTGTACAGTTGATGTCAGCCCTGAGCAATGAAAACTAAAAACTTTAATGGTGATTTTGGCTTTTACTTATGTTAGACTATAAATGGCTGTTGTAGCTCAGAATCATGGGAAATGTAGTCCGAAAAGATACTATACTCCGATAAACAACGATAGAAATCTCCAGTCTGATAAGATTGAGGACTGTAAATGGGACCTCATGCAATGCATGCAGTTTCATCCGAAACAAACACTGATCTTCTATATCAGTGGTTCTCAACCTGTGGGTCGCAACCCCTTTGGGGGTCGAACTACCCTTTCAGAGGGGTCGCAGTGAGTCTCCCACCACCCCTTCCTCCACCCTCCCAGCTGCCTCGCCCCCAAGGTTGGGGGTCTCCACAACATGAGGAACTGCATTAAGGGGTCGCGGCATTAGGAAGGTTGAGAACCACTGTTCTATATGGTTCTTAGCATTTTATGCTGAGGAACCGCAGAATAAGAAAAGATCACATTATGCTGCAACAGTGAAACACTGAGGAATATCTAAACTGCACCATTTTTAAGCTAGCCTTTTTCTCGGTCATGCTTCTGGTACTTACTGGCTGCTGTTCCAACCCAGCTTACTATTCTAACAAGCTAGGTGTGAATTTAAAGAGGTGCTAGGTGAAGGCAACTATTTAAAAAAATTATCTGGCTACAACACACAATAAACAAGGTTCCTTGATCAACAGGCACACATCCTTTCGTATTTTGCTTTCGCCATCTTGGTTCTAGAAATGTATCCCACTTGAAGGAGGCTGGACTCAGATTAGTGTTTAATGCAGTTCGTATGTTTTATCTGACATGTCGACTCAGAAGGATGTAACAACAAACTTGTTAACTAGGCAACACATTGTAAACAGACAGCAAGCACTGTAAAATGGTGGATTGCTTAATGATACATGAGAAATTCTATCAAGTTAGTTAATTACACTTGCCTTAAGGTGTGATGTAAAGTGATTTCAGTTTCAGTAAGCCATTCCATGTACTATGCCAGCTTCTTTAAAATATTGCACAATGACAGGTAGATGCCTTGACAGGTAGTAAGAGGTAGATGCCTTATGCAATTTGAGTGATTTGGGGGCCAAAGTGCCCACATAACATCCCATATGTCAAACCACACATATCTGAGGCAACCCTACCATAACCCCACCATTTCCTCCCTAAAAAGACTAGAAACTACTGATTGAAAACACAGTGCCAGTTGTGGCTTTTCCAGCAATAGTGCTTTTTACTTACTTTCTGGAGTCACCAACATAGATCCATCCACCATGCACACATGGAGGCTAAAGCAGGTGTCCACATATATGCAGAGGTGCCACCGGGCACTTCCGGGCAGCCTAATGCCCAGATGTGTGCATCAGTAAAACATGCAAAGACAGTGCCAGCCATGGCATTCTCTAGCTGGGAGTCTAGTAATTGCAAGGAGAGGGAGCTTTCCTGCATTATCAGCTCCTAGTGGGATATTCA
Source organism: Aspidoscelis marmoratus (assembly GCA_014337955.1). Classification (NCBI taxonomy): domain Eukaryota; kingdom Metazoa; phylum Chordata; class Lepidosauria; order Squamata; family Teiidae; genus Aspidoscelis; species Aspidoscelis marmoratus. The sequence continues at coordinate 19,283,338 of MTQE01000401.1, forward strand.
GCCACCATCTAGAGATGGCCTCAGTTAAAAATACTCTGTTTCAGTTCAGAGTCATTTGTCATTTGTTTTCTTTAACCCCCTTCCCACAGTTACAGTCCTTCATTGAAGGCTTCATCCCCTCTTTTGTGAGTTTCCTTCTTTGGATCATTGCACTTCTGGGTTTTAATGGTTAATTTTCTGCTTAGAGTTTGATGTGGGCTGTAGAAAGCTGAACCATAAACAGAAATAACTCCAGCAGATGCAGAATTATTCCTACTGCTAGATGATTCTTTGTGGCTCAGAGGGAGAAGTCAAACATTCAAATGCAATGTTTTGAAGGAAACCCAAGGAACGTGGAGAGGAAGGTAAGCATAGCTCCAAAGGGCAGCTTACGTTTTGTATGCAAGCCACAGATGCAGCCCCTGGCATCTTCCTTTCAAAGGACCGGATGACAGGTGATGTGAAATAGCCTTCTCCACTGAGGCCCTGGGGAGCCACAGTCAGTTCAAGCAGACAACACTGACCTACATGGGGAAATAATTTGATCAGATAGAGTAGTTTTCTGGGCCTACATGACATGGCACTCTCATCGTGCTCAAAAAGAAATGTGTTTATTTTGCCATTTTGGTACTCCTGCCCACTGCTCACCTACACTGATCAGCTTACAAAAGCAGCCTTAAAATAATTTCAAAACATTAGAAGGAAGTGTGTGGATATACATGTGTGAGAGGGAGGGAGGGAGGGGAGAGAGGTCTCACATACATGCATACACATATAACACCTTAGAGGAGACCACTGATAGTTGGTTAACATTTTGATAAAATGACTCTTAATCCACTAATGCTTATGCTGGTGGTTTAAACAGTCTTTCCTGTAATAAGTCCATCAGCTTTTGTTTTTATGCACATCTTTTTCAGTAAGTGCACAGGTTGCTGCTTAAATACCCAATAAGCACCCAAACAGTGAATTTGGTTTTCAAACCCTGCTAATGTACACATCTAACTAAAACTCATAAATTCACATTTCGCACCATACTGACATCTTCACTTTAAACCTTCTTCTGTCCATCTTCAGATCTGACTGCTCATATCTTTAAATTTCTATCTGTTTTATTGGTGGACTTCCCAGCCTCCATTTGGACTTTCCTGAATGGAAAGTCCATCAATAAAACAGATTAGGTGTGAGCAGTCAGACCAGAAGATGGACTGAAGAACATTTGAAGTGAAGGAGTGACCACAGCCCCAAAGTCCCCAAGCACAGAAAATAGATATGTAGAGAAGAGGTATGGGTGGAAACCCATTCAGCAAGGATTCCTGAAAAATCTGCTCAACACAGAACATGAATCTGATTTTTGTGCCATCTCAGCTTTCAGGAGACATGCAATTCTTTGTCGCTTTTTCCATAACAAGTTAACACAACTGCTGCCCATTCTACTGAGCCTGCATATGCACTTTTCTTTCACATGCATAATACAGTACGCAGATTTTTTTTCACCCTTGTTATAAAAGAAAGAATCATGAACTTTGAGCAATACTATTTCTTGAACTTGATAATTAAAAAATTCAATACATAACGGATCGATTTTGTGTTTTCCCTCCATCAACAGAAAAAGTTATCCCTTAGATGAGATTTGCTCGACATAGCCATTCCTGCAGTGTCCAGTACCTTAATTATCCACCAGGTGGACAGAGCCTGCCAATATCTAGCCCAGGTCATTTTTCCCATGACTAAGATCTTGTAGCAGTAAACTTGTAGTTTGGCAATTCTGTTCAAAAACATTCAAAGCATAATTAGTGGTTCAGTTTTCAAATTTTTGCCATGATCTAATTTTTCCCCACAGTCATTTGGCTGTAATATCTTGGAGCGAATGGACAAACTTACCCCATGCAGAAAAATACCAGCACGCTCACTTCCACACATCTAGCATTTAACAGAAGCAATTTTTAAAATCTTATAATTCAATCTTGCTAGTACAATATACCACTGAAGAATTTTATACTGAGCTTCAATTGATTTTAAAAAATGCAAAAACATTCCATTACACCAAGGTTGTCTTCCAAGCCCTTCCAGTACACTTCTTCCCAGTTCCAGAATGTATTATTCATAATGGGATAACATCTAAAAAGAGGCCAGTAGTATTTTGAACCATTTAAGCTTGTGATGGTGAAGGGTGCTTCTGATTTTCCAAAGCTGCAGTTCCATGTACATGTATAATTGGCAATGGCACTTGCGTCTAAATAAACCTGCTTAGACTTACCCCATAAAACACTTGGGATTTTCTCTGCCATGGGGAAGCAGTAGACCTCTGAAGGTCAGCTGCAGGGAAACTGTAGGCAGATACCTTGTGTCCTTACACCCCGCTTGTGGGTCCCCATAGGGAACTGGTTCCCCCTGTGAGAACAGGCTGCTGGTCTCCCTAGGTGACTGGTCTGTTCCAGAAGGTTATTTATGGTTTTTTATACGCAATCATAAGAGCCAACACAATGGTGGGAACACTCCTGGCCTTTAAGCACCAACTGAAGACATCTTTTTTTACCCAGGCCCTTCCAGACTCAGCGCTTCTTTGTTTGTTCTCCCATCCTTCAATTTAATTCTGTTTTTATATAGCTATTACAATTTTAGTTGTTTTTATTATTTTTGCACTGCTTTGAGATTATATTTTAATGAGGAGAGAGAAAGAGAGAGGGTTGCATAAAAAATGTATTTTAAAAATGCATTAAAAACAGGCATATTTTAACCCGGCACCAAAAACCATACAGCATAGGCACCTGGAAAACCTCCAGAGGGGGGCTATTTCAGAGTGGGAGCTACCACAGAAAAGGCCCTCCTGTGCCCCTCTTCCCCATGCACCTCTGAGAAGAGCAACTACAAGAAGGCCCTCTTACTTCAAATAAATAAACAAACAAAAGATGGGACCAGGTGAGCTTAACCTAACCAAAAAGCTGCACACAGAATCCCAGTGCTGTTTATTTAGCAGTAGTAATTCAAGAAACTTCCCTTCAGTACCAGTCAAAAATTAAGGAAAATGCTGCATCCTTGCCCTTAGGACTGCCACCATCACCACCCAGAATACAAGTCTGATAACCCTTAGAATTAAGCATGCTGGCTTTAGCTAGTGGGGTCTCTAGCAACATATGGACGACCATAAATTTCTTGCTTCTGCTGCTTTAAGCTAGAAGCCTTCCCTGTATTTAGCTATTCAGCCTGAGCTGTTTCTGCTTCTTTTCCTTCATTTTCAGAATGAAAGAAGAAGAGTTTGCTTTTCTACCCCATTTTTCTCACCCGTTTAAGGGGACTTAAAGCGTCTGACAAAGCTTTCTATTCTTCTTCCCATAACAGAATACCCTTTGAAGTAGGTGAGTGCTCAGAGAGAGAGCTGCGACTAGCTCAAGGTCACCCAGCTGGCTTCATGGAAGAGTGCGGAATCAAACCCAGTATTCCCAGCTCCTAACCACTAGACCAAACTGGAAAAGCTTAATTTGCCTGTAACTGTATATTCCATGCAAATAACCTAATCAAGTATTTGAATTCTCCCACAAAGAACCTGATAATTTCCCCCCACCTGCACTGCCACTTGCAAAGAACTTTCTATTATAGAAACAGTGGTTGGGTACCAGAGTGTGTCCACAGAGCTTCCTGCAGCTTTGGCGTTAACACTTCCATAATTCATGGGCTGCATCGTTTGATCTCAGCACTTCGAAGAGGCTCCAGCAGATCTCAGTGATGTAGCAGCTGGTCAGCCAGGGAACAATTGATGCAAAATGGGAGAACGGGCTTTGACTGACTCCACACTGGGGAGCGATCAAACAACTTTATGAAATCCTTGCAAAGACAACTGTATGGTGCTCCTAACAATGCAGTAAACTCAGGCATAAGTGCATATGTAGGTCTGCAGACAAAGGTGCTTAAAATATGACAGCAAAAGAAAAATGGTCTAGAAGGAAACTACATTCCATGCAAGGTTGAGGGTACAGCTGGTATGTCTCTCCTTAGCACATATCATGCCTTCCATACTATGACCCGGTCTGTCATTATCAAGGTTCACAGAGTACCTGTTTTAGTTTCAAATGACCAGTTCTATCCATGCCTTGAACAGGATACCCTGACTGTGCTGTTGGATGTTCCAGGGTCATGTATGAGCTTTGAAATGAGTTCAGAAACTGCAATTAGGGCATTTTCTTTAGTGCCTCCCGAAATTTAGAACAGCCTTCTCTGGAGGTTCGCCAGGCACCTACCATATTTTTTTTTTCAGCACCTTGCTAAAACATATCTTTTCAACCAGGTCTTTGATGTTTAGCTTCCTCTGCGTGTTGTCCTGCAAGGGTGGGTTGCATTTTAAATGTTTTAAGAATGCACACGCACACGCACAAGTGCAAATTTGATGTGCTGTCAAGCAAGAACTGATTTGCACTGGGTGCCTACTGAATCAGATTTTGAAAATTGATAATGAATAGCTTTGGGTTTTTCTAAAAATCTGCCAAATATTCATATTTTCCTGCATGGGTTCTGAGAACAGTTGATTGGGCAACTATAATTCATTCTGTGAGCATAAAAGAGATGGCAATTCTTCCTCACTTATGGAATTCCCAGAAGTTCTGACAACAAAGATAGTAGTAAAGGTTTCCAATTGGCTAGTGAAAGCGCATTTGCGTATTCAAGCAAATACAGGCAAAGTAAGGAGGCTGTGTTCATATTGTATCTATGTATACATAGGGTGTCTTATACCTTATATTGCTGATTTTATTACTGTTCATGTTTCATTTTCGTTATATTACTGAGAACTTTTCAATGTTCATTTTCGGCAAAACATGGTTTATAAGGATGGAAAGATGACAGAAGAAACAGAAAGAAGACTATATACAAGCTAGTTTCATGCTGAACAATACAGAAGAAAGCAGGGGAAATTCAACTCATTGTGGATTCTTTCAAATAAGCACTACATTGCCCTCCAGTGGAAATTATGTGCAAAAATTCAGCTCTTCTTCCTGAAGTTCTACCGTAAGAATTTTGGCATGATTATGCAAGACAAAGAGTTCTCTAATAAAAAGGGACTCCGTTGTTTGGATACCTTCCAGATTGCAGTGTTCAAATCTAGAAATATATGCTAATGATTCACATCAGTGGAAATCAAGGGTTTATTTTGTAATACTTTTAGATTGCCTATCATCAAAATAAAATAAAATCCAAGCAGGCTAACATAATACAACTTGAAAAAACATCTTAATTAAGTGTACCTTATGGTCAGCCAAGTAAGAAATACACAGAATACTCTATAGTTTCATGGTAATTATAGATCAGAGATTTGCTGCTTTTTTCATTACTCTTGTTTATGAAAACACTAAAAAGAACATGCATTTGCCTTGAAATGGGAACACTCAGCTCCATTTCCTGCTAAAGCTTTAAAGCCTACTCCAAGATCCTGAGTTTTTTCATACTAAAATCACTGTTGCACAATCCATGTGAATTTTTTTAAAAAAATTATAATTCTGAACTCCTTTGCAAAGAAAAAAAAACACCCACAAAAGTTACCAAAATATTTTGGTAATCAAGGTTAACCATTACATCTAAACTAGGTATGTCTCACAGAAATGCATTGTTTGGTTTGTATCCCGTTTTTTTCCCAGAGGGTCTGAATGAAGTGATATACCCAATGGAAAAATCATAACCCTTTTCTTCTCGCACATCTGTTCAAGTTCTAACCAAAAGAAAAGACCACTTTGAGCTGACAGTTGAAGATATCCCTAGGACAGTACATGTGTGTTTGTAAATATCCAGAAAACCCAGAAATTGAATGGATCAGAACACATGGTTTTGAATGCATTCATATATGACCTAGAAGTAGGAATAAGTAGTGAGATAGCTAAGTTTGTTGATTGTTCTGAACAGTAAAAACTGAAGGTGATTATAAAGAGCACTAAAAGGATCTCTTGATATTAAGTAGCAAATGCACAAAGGGGCAAAGAAGCCCAGTTCTACCTATAAACTGATGGGGGCTGAGCTTTCTGTGACAGGCCAGGAAATGAAGTATCAACCCAGTGTGTACCACTAGTCAAAAACAAAAAAGAGCAAATTCAATACTAGGTATAATTAGGAAGGAAATAAGTCAGCGAGTGACATTTTGCATCTTTATAAATCTATGGCCATATTTGGAATATTCTGTTCACCACAGCTCAGAAAGGATATTGCGGGGCTCTAAAAGATGCAGAAAAGGATTAACAGAATGATCAGGGGGCTGGAACACCTTTCTTGTGAAATCAGGCTGCAACACAAGGGCCTCTTCAGCCATGAAAAGATGCTTTTTATGAGGTGATCTGACTGAAGTATATAAAATCACAGAGTGTGGAAAAGGTGGAGGGAAAAATTCTTTTCTCTATCACCTAGCAATAGAATCAGGGGGGCACTCTGATGTTGACAGATGGGTTAAGACAAGGGGAAGTATTTTTTCATCCAGAAGGTCATCGGTTCATAGAATTTACTACCAGAAGAGGTGATGAGGATGGGTAGGAGAGTCGGATCCGACAAGGGGAAGTATTTCTTCACCCAAAGGGTCATCGGTTTATGGAATGTGCTGCCGGAAGAAGTGGTGACAGCTACCAGTCTAGATCGCTTCAAGGTAGGGTTAGACAAATTTATGGATGACAGTTGTATCAGTGGCTACTAGAATGAATGCCTAGGTACATCTTTCAGGCTGGAGGGTGGTGCGGAAGCAGGACGCTTCTAATGCCATTTCCTGGGATTCAAGAGCAGAAACAGGTTTGTCCTTGTCTCTGTTTAAGATGCCATGAGCATTTGGTGGGCCACTGTGTGCGACAGGATGCTGGACTATATGGGCTGTGGCCTGATCCAGCAGGGCCTCTCTTATGATCTTATGCAGGGGAGCTGAAAGCAGGTGAAGGTTTTGTCTTTTGCTTGAGATGTCCAGAACCAATTGGTGAGCCACTATACAAGACAGGATGCTAGACTAGTTGGACTGCGGCCCAATCCAGTGAGGCTCCTGTTATGTTCTTGTGTACTCTAACAAGAGGTTGTTTCTCTTTCTCTTCTCGAGGATGTATGACTACAAAGGAATATAATGTTGAGTGTTATTAGATGTAAGGATGGCTGCTGTTATTTTTGCTTGACATGTGGTTAAAAGTATCGCATTCTCATCTGGTAGACTCCCAGTTCAAGTCTGTACTCCTACACAAAGCCAGCTGGCTGACCTTGGGCCAGTCACAGATCTTTCGGAGCTCCTATAGCCCCACTTACCTCACAGGGTGAGTGTTGTCAGGAGAAGAACAGATAGCTTTGTCAGCACTTTGAGTCCCCTTAATGGGTAAGAAAAGCAGAGTATAAAAACCAACTCTTCTTCAAAACTTAAGCAATTAATTTGTAACCAATACTTCTGTGATGTCTGTTCCCTTATCTGTTCTATCAATATTTGACCCATATTAGGATTAAACATTACTTAATGTATTGTGTATCCTTATTCTTAAATCCGTAACAAATTCAAAAGGTAAATGTGTATTACTTACACATCAATAGAGGAGATACAGAAGGTAGCATGATGTTTGGCCATTTAACCCATAGCCATAGCTGCATCATTAACATTCCCTTACAATGTTTGTCTTTATACTTATTTTATTCATTAAGGGTATTTCCAAAATCTGTGGTAGGAGTTGTTTTCAACATTAAATCATTTTGGCAGAGAATATTTTCTATGGTGTTAATCTGAAAGCTTCAAAATAAAAATTCAGATCAGGAAAACTCCATCCTCTTGTTTTCTTACACCTCAAATAAACTGCTTCAAGGATGCTTGGTCTTACTGTTCCAAAAGCAGATTTTACTGTGTGCAATTTGCAGAATAAATTTCAATGTAAGAGTTTATTAGAAAAACACCAGGGTAATACAAAATTGGCACTTCAGATGCTTTCTTATTATGTGAGATGGCCACACTCCTATTATATGAAGATCAAGTTTGCTAGATGGAACACCTTGAGGGAAGTGGCCGTTTTAAATTTGACAGTGTTTTGCACACCTCTAGAAACACACATTTAAAGAGTAAACCTATGCTCTAAGTCAACCAGCTCCATGTTTCAGGAGAAAAAGAAAAGGAAAGAATAAGGATGAAAGAATGTGCAATAACACTAAGAATTATTAGTCAGACATGTGAAGTAAGGAGGAAGCAAAATAGAAATGCCTCTATTCCTATGACCCCAATGGCCCCTTATTCTTTTCCTTTTCTTCTCAGTACTTAAGAATAAACTCTTCCAAGAAAGCTTCTCCAACTAACTTCGCTGAACAGGATCTCACTGACCCAGCATAATTACTATAATTCTACCATTCTGAGGCAAGCATGCACTGCATAAACATTCTCTCTTCGCATCCTCATCTGAACTTTTGCCAGCTTCTGGTATGTCCCAGGGCCCTTTTTGGTTTTGTTTATTTTTTTTAAGCATCAAATATACAATACAGAAAAACACCAAAACTTTTTACATCAATTCTATAAAAAAAACCAATTGCATATACTATGTTTCATGTATTTTATTTCGTGGAAAAAAGGTATCCAAAATACAAAACCAGGCTCATATAAAAATAATCCTGCTTCAAAAGGAATGAAAGATATAAATATTTCCCTTTAGAGGTAGGCTGAGCACTACTGCCAAGGGCTTTTTCAAAAAAGAAAAAAAAAGAGCTCTCGTCATGGCTACAGAAAGCCAACATATCCTTTTGTATCTTTCCATCCTGAAAGCAATAATAAAAGGAAGGAAGATGGGAAGTTTGCTAGATTTGCTGAAGGCTGTGTCTGCTTCGCCGCTTGAATGACCAGAAGGCAGAGAATAAATTCCAGTTAAAAGACACAGCAAGCTGGACTTCCCGACTTCGTAATAAAACCTCCAAACAAAACAGGAGCCTGCCTAAAAGTTTGGAAGACACTCAGGTCAGTCTCTGAACCCATAAGCATGCATTAGCATGGCTGTAAATTCTGCAAGCCCTCATAGTATTCCTTCCTCTAGTGGCCCTTTTGGTCGCAATGCAGAGCATCTCTGAAAACCCAGCTTCAAATCCCATAGTCTCCCGTAGTCTTCAGAAACCTTCTTTCATGAATCATCAGGAAGGCCAAAGAGCTTCACTGTTCCAGCTTCTCTGCTGCTGTCATATTTGCCATCTTTATCATCACATGCAAAGGCTAAGAGTGGCCGCTTTGGATGCCAAGCTACAGTGAACGTTGGAGATTCACACTGAACTTCCCACAGTTTCTCCCCTAAAAGGAAGACAAAGTTAGACACTCCCTAAGCAGACAGATGAGGGGGGGGGGGGAATTAAGAAATGTTCTTTTGAATGAAATTACAAAAATACTTCAAAGTCAAAAGTCATAATCAAGAACAAAGCTAAGGATTGAGGAAGGGGGTGAATACTATTTTGCCCTTAGATTAGAAGCACTGTCCAAATACCAACCAAAAATAAGGTAGGCACGTTGCCATTTAGTATTCAAGACCTGTATTAAGGCATCATTTTCTGCTCAAAAGACCAAATTCTTGCTGCTGGTGCAACTGGTATGTGTGTTGTGCTTCACATACCGCCACATAAAACCATATTATTTCAGGAAAAGCATTTTCACTTTCCTGTCTACCAGCAATTTCTATGCAAATACATTGTAAAACAAGTAGGCTCAAAAAGAGACTTTCCCTGCCATGATGAGAAGGCAGTTCTGAAGCCTGATTTTCACAAGGAGGGATGGAGAGAACAGTTGGGGACTATTGTACTTTTGCCCCTGAAAAGAGACTTCTCTATTCACAACAGTTAGGATTCAGAAAAAGTGTTCTGTAAGGCAACTAAGAACCACCTTGCTCTGGGAGAGGAAGAGAGAAGGAAGCTGGGTGAGCACCTTCCATCAAGCTCCCAGCATTGGCCCCTCCCTCCCAACTGCCTCCAGACAGGCCATGAAGGAACAATCTTGCCTGTGGGGAATGGAGGAGGAAAATAAAAGTTTTTACCTTTGCAAGGACTCTGCTGCCGCCAGAGCACCCCTGTTCCCTCCCACACCATTTTCCTTTTGTATCTTGTCTCTTTAGATTGTAAGCCTGAGGGCAGGGACCTGTCTAAGATTAATATAATATTGTAACCCGCCTTGAGACCTTCGGGTATAGGGCGGGATAGAAATACAAATAAATAAATAAATAATAAAATGCTGAACACCAAACGGGAAGGCCACATGAGCTACTGCTTCACCATCTCTGACTAATAGAAAGTTCTAACTTTCTGAATATGATACACATTGTTTAGCCAAGGCTATATAAGGACCTTCAGTAAATATCATAAAATGTATATATTTGTAATGCATCATTATTCAGTGCAAAAAAGGACAACCAAAATAATCAGGGGATTAGAACACCTTATGAGATCCAAGACCTACTCACACTTGGCCATATTTTGGAATGTATCTCAGGATAGGGATCTGTTGTCCAAATGCTATAGCAGACTCTGGCAACATGTGGCCAACAGGCCCCTATTCCAGGGTATATTCCAGAATAAAGCCAAGTGTGAACAGGCCCCTGGCTGCAACACCTAAGCCAATTCAGCCTTGAAAGATGGTGTTTAATATAGGACCTAATTTAATTTTATAATTTAATTTTAAACGTATGGGGTGGAAATGATGGATCAAGAAAAAAATATATTTTCTCCATCATAAAACACTGGGCAGGAAAGTTAGGATTGATAAGTTAGGATAATTCATGCAATGCATCATTGTTCTATTCATCCACCAGCCTGAATGGCTTTAAGAAAGAGCTAAACAAATTTATAGAAGCCAGGTGTATTAATAGCTACTGAAATCGATGCCTTGGAGTGACAGGCAGGATGTATCTAAAGGTCACTCATATGGAGCCAAGACCAAGTGAGGGTTTCATCTTCTGCTTGAGAATGTCCAGCAACCAGTGGTGTCTTAACAGTGCTTTCCACACAAGGTCACCGTCTCCCCAGTCCCTACTGTAGAGTTGTGAATGTGTTACATCAATTCATTTGTGACTGCGGTGTGAGAAACAATGGCTGTCCCTCTTGTCGTTTGCACAAAAGAAGAGCAGCGTGCAGTGATTCATTTTCTGACATTCGAATGTCAATCTTCAAACGTGCCAACATTCAATTTAATTCAAATGTCTGAATTTGCATGAATTTGCATGAATTTTGAATGTTATGAATATTCATGCACACCTCTAAAACGTATTTCCCATCTACAAATGCAGCCTAAATCACTTCCATAAAAAGCAGTGGGAACAGCAAGCTCTTACCTGTTTCTACCTCAGCAATATCTATGAAGTGATCTTCAGATGCTGAAGCCAGCATTTTTCCATCATGGCTGAAGCTCAATGTTCTCACAGGCCAATCAAGCCTGAAAAAAGAAGGGAAATGAGCAGAGCTGGCTGACAAGAGAGGAGATCGTATTATGTCAGCTTATGAAGAACTTTGCAAACAAAATTATATTCTCAGGAAGGCCAGTCAGATTCTAAATGTCCAATAAATTAACTGTCCGTACTGTTTCTTTTCTCAAGTATACAGTGTCCCACCCAAGAGAAACAGGTTGGAGAAAGTGGAATTTGACTTGAAAAGGGCATCTGAACACCTTACCTAGAGAAGCATCGCACACATACCAGCTCATCAACATCCCAGAGGCTAACCAATGCATCAGCGCTTCCTGTAGCAAAATATTTGCCCATTGGATCAAATTTGATACAGATGCAGTTTGATGGATGGGCATTAATGGATTGAATGGGCTTCAACTCAGGGTAACTGAAAAAATTAAAGAAAGTAATCTAGAGTGAGGATGCAAGAAAAGTAGTCTTACCAATATTTATTTTCCAGCTTCTTTAGAAGCTATAAAAAACGCAGTCCATCTAAAGCAAGATTTCCCAAAGTCAGCAAAACTTATGTGGTAAGGACACCAGCAGCCATGCAGCTACTACCACAGCCAAAGGGTTAAGTTCAACTTTCAGCCCCTCAAGCAGTTCATTAAAAAGCCTGTGGACAGTAAGAATTGTTCTCCAACGAAGCATGTATGGATGCTCTCTCTGCCCTCTGCTGGTTAGACAAGATAGCAACTGCTGGTTCCTACTTCCCTTTCTCCCAGCTGCACAACGCAGAGTTAAAGGTGCATTTATAAAATACACATCTGAAATAACAGTAACTATTATGAAGGGAACATTTTATGGAAATGGGCTATCAATTGGTACACAAGTGCAAAAAGGTTGGAGATCACTGCTATATAAGATTGTTCATAAGACATTGGCATGACAAACGCAGGCAGTGGGCGAACTTACAAGTGGTGCTATCTGCTGTCTGCACCCATACCATCCACAATAGGTCTTATATGTTACACTACTTTAGAGACAGGAAACAAATCACTGGACATGTTTGCACAGGGTAAGTAGACTAACCCAAGGGACTGCCCAGAACCCATCAGAGTTGTCTACTGCGAGGCTATATCTCCTGGTAGTCCATATCATATCTGTACCCTACGAGGCATTGGAGTGGACTATGGCATGAAAATGGTGTGGCAAGCCACCACAGATATGGAAACAAGAGTTTGTGTGAAACAAGTGTTTCACACAAAAATCTAGCTAGTACACCAAACAAGCAGCCAGTGTGCAGCCAGTATACGGGCCATGTTACAGCATACCACATCCAGCGCCATTTTGCAGGGCACTTGGAAGAACCATCAGAAGTGTGTCATTTCTGAGCATCTAGACAAAACGATCCCAACCAGGAACTTAGACGTCAAGAACTTTTCTCTGTCATGCACCTGGCTGCCTAAATTGGACTGCACTGTACGGTAATAGCCACTATGGCTGCCTAGACCAAACATATCAGTAGGAATGCATGGAGCCATCAAATAGGAGTTGTAAACTACTAGCTTATGCCCTAAAGGAATGTTTCCAAAATATTCTGCATAGTACAACCATCCTTGTATTCATCATCTGGTATAGTGATAAAACAATGAATTAGACAAAATTCTGACCAGTTTTTATTTAGACTATAACTATCCTGCTCTGCACATGTTCAACAGATTTTAATAAACTGGAAAACTTCAGAAGAAAAAGAATCTAGTTTGAGGACACAAAAATGAAGCAGGGTCACCAAGTAAAATTACAGATTTAGTCCATGCTGCGAAAAACATTAGTACACTGTGACTGAAATATGAGAAACAAATGCAGCTCTGAGAACAGAAGGAAATGTTATGTGAAAGAACACGCTGTTTCTTGGAATCATCTCTGAAACAGACCAATTGCTAGAAAAAAAGCCCACCTTAAATTTGAAAATCAGGAAACTATACAGACATATGACAAAAAGCCTTGCACATGCTATTTTGCAAAATGGCACAATGGAACACTGCAAAGAGGCAAATCACCCAAACAAGTGTTTGAGCGTTTGTCAGAATTATGCAAAAAGAAAGTAATCCCCACCCAGCATCACCAAGACCAAAGACAGGCAACTCAATTGCTGCCATTTCTAGAAAAGGACATACTGAAGGTACCTGAGGATGTTGATGCAACCATTGCCATTGGTGAGGAAAAACATGTTGTTGTCATTGTTCCAAGAGATCTCATTCACCTCAAACTTGAATTGTTCCTCAGCCTTAGACCGATGCATCTTAGCATCAATAAAGGTAACTACATCATCTTTGTTGCCTACTGCAATAGTCTGGCCATCGGGGCTCCAGCAAATATTTATATTCTCCCCTATAAGGGAAAGAAAAGGAAAAATGAACAGACTGAATAGCTGCACGAGTAAAGACCAGTTTAAAAATGCACAAGAGCCTACATAACCTAAACTTGCCTTGGTAATGTTGGATTCGCTCCTTACATTTTGGCCCTTTCTGCACAGGGCCTTTTTCCAAGATATATCTCGGAATAGAGACCTGCTGTCCATATGCTAGTATAGACTGCAGCAGGACCTGCCTGGGACCTGACAGAGTCTGCAGTAACGTGCAGACAGTAGGTCCCTATTCCAAGATCTATCATGAAAAAAAAAGCCCAGTCTGGAAAGGGCCTTTGTCTCTTTATATATATTAGAGTTAAGGAACTCATGATACCTCTAGTGTTGTGGGGAGTAATATCCAGCTGAGTGTTCCTCAGTCACACTTCACAAAAAAAAAAATCAGTGACAGAAAAGATACAAGTCATATTGTTATGTATTGAATTTCTATCAAATAAAGCTGATCATATTCTGAAATATTACCTAGATATCTTCACATTGTAATGTCTTACACACCTACCAGCACTTTAAATAATTTCTCATAATTTGGGGCAAACAGACAATATTGTACAGGCAACTAAGGCCTGTAGAATATAAACACTGCAAAAGTTTATTTTGTTACCAGTGTTCCCCAAGGGAGGAAAAATGTACAACCTACGCTCCTGAGGGAACGAAATCCATGAAGTAGCCTGCAAAGAATGATTTCCAAGACAGTTCCCGGTATTCTAATTCCCAATCCTTCTTCAGAAGCAAAACATGAAGTCCAGGGAGAGGTTTATCTTCAGGTATTACCCACCTTTAGTGTTCACTGTAGCAGTGCACTTAGTCGTGCGGACATCCCATATTCGGATGGTTTTGTCACCAGATGCAGTGACAAATAAATCTGGATTACTGGGGTGCCAACACAACTGATCCACGCTGTCTCCATGGCCACGATAATTATTCTCCTTTATCTATGGAAAATGCACAGTTTTAAACCAATAATCACTTACTCCCACAAAAATAATTTCTACAGCATCTTCAGTCACTGAGATATGGTACATTCCATAACTAACAGCTAATCTTACTAATCAACTAAACACCCTTATGGAATTGAATTACTCAGCTTTCAATTCAAACCTCCCTCATAAATATATTTTGAAGAGTGCTGTGAGAATCAAAGAAAAAGAACTGATTACAATTACCTAGAAACAGCACTATTTTAAAAAAAGAATATTTTATTGAAAATTATCATTGCCATTGACAAAATAAAATCTGATTATACTTCCCACCCAGAACAGACACCATCATTTTAAACATAATGTGTATTGTTTTAGAGTTGTTGAATTTTTCAAGTGTTTTAATGTATATTCTGTTTTAATCTGCTGTTTTAAGATTGTAATCCGCACAGAGACCTTCAGGTATGGGGCGGGATATAAATATAAATAAATATTTAAACCACTTTTTCTCCAACCCTCCCCCCTCTCCTCCACCTCTTATAGTATTAACAGATGTACTCAATATGTTATTGGTTTTACTGTGTTCGTTTTATATGTTGTAACCCACACCCTAAGACCGTTGGGTACAGGGCAGGATAAAAATACAAACAAAACAACTTTGGGTTGAATATTTTATTATGCAATAGTATTTAAAGACACAGTGCAGACGCTTCTTTAGCCCAACACGATCCCCGAAGCTGCAGCACTTACAACTATTAAGAAAAGGAGGAGGAAAGAAGAGCTTGACTTCAGGACTTGGCTTGTGAGCCAGTTTGTTCTAGTGTGGTTAAGGAGCCGGGCTCTTATCTGGGAATACTGGGTTCGATTCCGCCCTCCCCTTGAAGCCAGCTGGGTGACCTTGGGCTAGTCACAGCTCTCTCCTGAGCTCTCATAGCCTCACCTACCTCACAGGGTGTCTGTTGTGGGGAGAACAGAAGGTTTGTCAGCCGCTTTGAGTCCCCTTGAATGAGTGGGAAAAGTGGGTTAGACAAGCCAGCTCTTCTTCTTCACACCCCTACATTAGCTCCCCAGCACCCTTGCCACCCCCTCCGCCCATAGCCACCGCTACAGGAGCTCTGACTCCGCTGGTTCCCCCTCGCCCTCCATAAAGCGCGCCAGCACTAACCAGCCGGTCCTTATCGAGGACAAAGACGCTGGCGGTCTTGTCGAAGGAGCCCGAAGCGAGGCGGCGCCCGCAGCAGCTCCACGCCACCGAGTGCACCTTCGCCCCGTGCGCCGGGAACTCGCGGCTCCGTTTGTTCGCCCGAAACAGCTCTTGCATGGCCTGCACGTAGGCAGAAACCGCCATTGCAGCCAAGCAGGGACCCGCGCCTGCCGGCTCGGGCGCCTCGTCGCTCTCGAGACAGGTTTTCGTTCCGTTCGGTCAAAGGTTTCCCTTCCGTCGCGTCACGTCCTCTTCGAGACGTGCGTGAGTGCGTTATGCCGCCGCTTGAACTACAACCCCCATCAGCCTCGCCACAGGAATCATGGCTGCTGTATTGCTGCAATAGGGGGGAGAAAAGTTGCTGTGGTGTCTCCTTAATGATTGGGTGTTTTTCCACTGTCACTAGAAGTACCCATTAAGTACCATTAATGAGTACTTAATGGGTACTTCTAGTGACAGTGGAAAAACATCCATGCTTCTGGCACAAAATGATGGATGTTCCAGATCAGAATCATTTGGAGGACCAGACCACAGCTCCGTCACATTTGAGAAAGATTTGGAATGAGAAGACCTTTTCTAAACTCCCTCAAGGACCACCTACTGTTATGAGCCACCTGCTCCCAACAGTGGTTAATCCAGGTGCCTCCCAAGGCTGTGTTCATACCTAAGTTTTAAGGTGAAAGAACACGTCAGCAAAGTGACTAGTCAATTTCTTTCCACTTTTATCAAACCCAAAGATGAATTTCTGAATGCTGAAAGAAAACAGCTTGGCATTTTCGTTATGTGATCTCTCACTCTGAAAGTGGGCTGAAACGATTAAAATTTAGGTGTGAACACAGAGCAAGTGTGCAACTGTCAGTAAGACATTTCCCTTCCAAAACAGTGGACAAGATAGTGCCTTCCAGGCAAGGGGTACCTCTTCAGTTTAACTATTAAAGGGCCACAAGCCATGTCCTCTTTTTCACATGGCAACTCCAATCCTAGTCCTGCATTTTGCCCAGCAACTGGCATTGCCTCTTCAGTTGTAGAGCCAATTGGAAGAACCAATTGGCAGCACCAATTAGAAGAAATATATTTAATGAAAAATAATTTGGGCTGAGTATAACCAAAATGCTGTTTATCTAGTTGGTTTTTAGATTTATATACTGCAGATCTCCAAGGGCTTTAAATGGTTTGCCAGAAATAAAATAAGAAATTTTTTTACAAATAAGTAGCACTCACCCAATTTAAACACTACCAAAAGTAGAGGTATGTTTTCAAGGCTCTCCTGGCCCTGGTTCTAGATATTACATGAGGGACAGGTACTCTTGATATCTAATAAATGAGCAGAGCACACAGGACAGATACTGACTGGGCAGGAGAATGGGATTCAGACAAATCCATGACAAAAACCTCTGTATGGTTTTATGACCAACACTTGGTTTCTGATTCTAATTCAAACATGTAACCAAAGCAGTGACCGGAGCAGGGGATTCACCCTGTCATATTTTCTGTGGCTGGTCAGCATATGCATATTGGACCAAAGAAAGCTTTCACTTGCCTCCAGACAGCAGTCAAATAACTTTCCAGCAACGGATAATACAATATTGATCCCCACGATTATCTTTTACTAGGTAGACAGCACCTCAAGTGGTGCTGTCGTTGAGTGTTTTAAATTATGTTTGCTTCCGGGCATCTGGGCATCAGAGTGTTTGGATGTGCTTGCCTTCACTTCCATATGCATGGAGACCTGTTTCACTTTCTACACGCGTGTGCTGGACAGGAGCTATGGTGGTGGCGGCTCTGTACAGAAAGTCAGTGCCCTGCCTAAAATGCACTGTTACTGGAAAACCCACAACCAGTTAGCTAGGAGGCAACAAGCATGAGCTTGGATAGATTCTGGGAGACTATGAAAGACAGATACAAAAACTTAAATACAACTAAAGTATAATATTGAGGAATACATTTCATTGTATAATTTTAAGTGAATGTAAAATCAGTCTGGGAACATATTTAAACTGGAGAAGTCACCATGTAGTCCATTCAGCCATATCTGAGGTATGTATGGGACTGCGATTGTGCTTCTTTTTCTGCGTGAGGCCTGGGTTCAAGCAATTCTACTAAGCTTCCAAACTCTCAGCTTTCACTTGGGGAAAAAATCTTTCTCTAACACCTAGCAAACTTAGGAAGGGAGGGAGAAAGACCCTTTCTACATTCACTGGTGATCTGGATTAAGGAGCCCCTTAACTGGGATCATGGGCCTCCTGATCTGCATGTTAATCTAGATCAAGGAGGCCCTACCCTTCACGGGACCGAGCCAGATCTGGATCAAGGAGCCCTTGTTCTGGATCCTGGAGGATGTGTAGATAGCACATCTCTATGATCCAGAACTATTAGGGCATAATGCTTTCCAGCAGTTCATAAATGGGCCACCAAAAAGCACCTCCTCATGCTCGGAGGCTAGAGGCATGGCGGGGGCAGAGGGGCGGGGAGGCATGGGCTATATCAGTGCTGTCAGGGCAGATGGTGCTGATCTGTCCTCCAGCTCCAATTAATCCAGATCAGTGGGCTTCCACGTAATCTGAAACAGTAGACCCACTGATCTGGATTACCACCATGGTAAGTGCAGAAAAGCCCAAAGGCTGACGATATAGAAAACCCAGAAGAAGAAATGTTCAGATAAAAGCCAACTGGTAAATTCATATTCTGTATATTGTTGCAGTCCAAAGACCCATAACAAATAACCCTAATAAAACAAGCATTTTTAAAAAGCCATCAGTCAAACTAGCAGCATGCAAACTTCATATTAGGTAAGGCTTGTTAGAGTAGATGTTGTTTTAGGCAAGAGTTAAAAGCCTCATCAATGCGATCTGGTCAGACATGCAAGATGGGTTGCCTATAAAATTGAATTCTATGTTCCTTTTAAGTCATACCTTTCCTTCCAATCTTGTTTGAACCAGGTGGATGAAAACTAAATAATGAAAAGTTAGTCACATAACATAGGTTGCATGCTGTTTTCTAACTCTTGGAGTGCTTATGCAAAAAAACACAAACTTTTTCTTGTATCTATTAATCCTCTTACAGTATGGCCAAATGAGCCTCGAGGTCAGTTCGGAAGAACAAGTAGAACAGTAGCCCACCTCTAGATACGGGTGGCAGAGCCTATTCCCTGAAGATCTGATTCTGGGCAGCTTAAATTAAATAATATGCCGGCTAGCATTAATTGATTAACAACCGGTCTTTCTGGATGAGGGGAAAGCGCGCATGGGGTTAATAAAAAGAGTGCTCCTCTGTCACAGGAAGAGTGCATTTGCTGAATCTATATTTATTATTTATTTATTTCCATTTCTATCCCGCCCCATACCCGAAGGTCTCTGGGTGGGTAACAACGGATCAAACAACATATTTAAAAACAGATTAAGAACAAAATACAGATTAAAACATATTAAAAACACATTAAGAACACAATGTGCCTCTGAGCCTTACTTCAGATTATATCTCAGAATAGGGACCTACCATCTGCATGCTATGGCAGACTATGGCAAGCCCTGGGCAGGACCTGCCATAGTCTTCACCAACATGCAGATGGTAGGTTTCTATTCCAGAATATAATCCAGAATAAGGCCCAGTGCAGAAAGGGCCAAGAAAACAAAGGTGGCTTAATTCATACGCGGTGTAGCTTTAAATTCCCAGCGCGTCTTTGCCTGTTTGCCACTGACTTGGCCAAAGCTGATGTTAAAGGCATTCCACCTTGAACCGTCCGCACACAAAAAGGTAGATACTCAGGCCCGGGCTACGTGCTTCCGAAGGAAACGACAAACCCGTGGATTACGCAGATTATTAAATCACAGCCGGACGGTGAAGCCGAGCCGCGCCAGCCCGAGGAGCGCAGCGCGAGCCTCCATCGCTTCTCCACCAGCTGAGAACCCGCCCGCCGCTCACGCCTATTTGGGGCGGGCGCGGGACGCGAGGGACGGGAAGTGATGGCCAGCTCCAGCTCCGACGGGGAAAAGGCGCCGGATACAGGTTCGCTTCACCGCCCTCGACGGCCGAAAAGATGGAAGCGGCGGAGAAATCAGGCGGTAGCCCGCGATCCTTCGGTGGGTTTCTCTGCGCGCTCGGCTTGACTGGAGCAAAGATGGAGGTGCTTCCGGTATTTAGCTGCCCCTCCAAGTGTTGCTTTTCATCCCCACTGCCTTGCCCGAGGCGCTTATAATGCGCGTTGGGGGCCGCGGTCCTGTCGGTGTTACATGGCCGAGGTTGATTCGCTTTGGAGGGATAGTGATGGAGGTGGGAGCTCCTCTCCTATCCTCCGCCTACTTTCATTTCGCCTTGCGTAGGTGCGCCCGTTAAACTTGGCGATCACAGCATTTGACATTTCCTCCCACAATGGACTCTGGCTCACTGCGTGTCGGCCACTTTCTTGTTGTTTGCCTCTGCTTCATGTGGGAACTTGGGCACTAAATCCCGAAAGGTCCGTTCCTCGATTCATAGGGCACACAGGTGACAGAAACTGGTCGTGCCTAAATAATCCAGCTTCAACCCATTTCAGAGTGAGAGAACATACCAGCCAAAACTCAAGCTGTCTTATTTCAGCATTAGCTAACTTAGAAAATCTTCCTTTCCGCTAAAGGGGGGGGGGGGCAGGGGGATAACTAGTCACTTTTCTGACGTGTTCTCACTCTGAAAGTGAACTGCAAGGGAATTAAAATTTAAGTGTGAAAGCAATTACTTCCCCCTTTCAGATTTTTGGTTATGATTCTGCTGTTATTGTCCTGTCTCTGCTTTTTGCCCTCAGCAAAAGTTGTGCCAAAACAACAACAACACATAGCAGAGAAGCAGGAGTATAGTAAGAGACTACATGTCTTCTGCCCACAGGGCCTGTTTTAACACTCGGCCTGGAGCTGACAGTTTGGGCCTTGTATCCGTTCAAGGGGAAATTTGCACTTAGCTATATGTCTGTGGACTCAAAGCGGCGGACAAAGCATTCTATTCTCCCCGCAACAGAACACCCTTTGAGGTAGGTGGGGCTTTAAGAGCTCAGAAGAGAGCTGTGACTAGCCCAAGGTCACTCAGCTGGCTTCATGGAGGAGTGTGGAATCAAACCCAGTATTCCCAGATAAGAGTCCTGCTCCCTAACCACTAGACCAAACTGACTTACTTCAACCAAGAGGTCAAAGTTCCCCACGTGTGTATGAAACATAGCAAATGACAGTACATGCCAGCTCACCCCACACACCTGCAGACTTACCTGGAGTACAGATGTGTGTCTGGATGCCACTGTGTATGTGCTGGTGCCAGCATATCATGTGATACATTAGTGCGCTTGTACAGTGTCATGTGCCCCTCCATGTGCCATAGAGGTGTGGATGGGTTCGCTGGTGGATGTGAGTGGGCGCATTAAGTCAACGTGTGGAACACAAAATCATGCTCCACCCACAGTTTATTTCCAATGTATTCCTCCATGGAAGGGGCAGTTTGAGTGGGAAATGGCCACTTCCAGTGCAGATAATCCATCTGGGAGCACACTGGAAGCAAACTACGGGTCCAAGTGCAGAAAGGCCCCCACTTTCCATCACCTCTCAGAATATTTTAACTAGAAAGGTGAGGGATTAACCAGTAATTTCCACAGGAAGAATGTATCTGCAAAGGTACTGGCCTTGCCAAGTTATCAGCCAGACTAGAAATGGTCCACAAAGTCAGTCATTTTTAGTCCAATGGATAACTGTCCAGACAGTAATCAATTCTAATAATTCTTTTCCTCTGCTGCTGTTACTCCGCGTGATGGGGCAGGCATTGAATGTGAGCACAATCTGCCCTCGGAGTAATTTATCTCATTCTGCACTTAGAGCAGCTCTAAGGGAGGATTTCATGCTTCTGGAAACCCAGTAGTACCTGATTCAGGCTGGAACATTTGCCCACTGGACGCCAGGAATTCTTTTGAAATATCTAGAATCTATCGTCTGAAGGAAACCTATGGCCTTTTCTACACTTACTTGTTAATCTGGATCAAGGAGCTAGTAAGAACACATCATATACATGGGAGCAGAGTAGATCCAGATCAAAAGTGTAGTCTACATCCATGCTAGCATTAGCACACATTTGCTGTTCTAAAACCCACTCCAAAGATGCCTCTGCCTGTGTCTGACCTGGATCTAGCTAATCCAGATCTAGTTAATACAGATAAACTGAGGTAGGTGCAGAAAGGGCCTAAGTGAAGGTTCTATTTTTCAAATAGCACATTTTGAAGATGTCTGTATCTATATTAATTCTGGCCTCCTAGTCTCCATTCACTCTGTCAAGCATTTTTAAACAGTAGGGACCCAATGACCAATTGTTGGGCAGGGTTTGCTCATCTATTAAGGGCTCATAGATCTGGAAATACTCTGCATGAACAGAAAGCTGAGGAAGCTAACATATCTGGAGGCAGCTCTAGTAAAGACCATGATGGTGGTGAGATGATAATTACAGTATATAATTTATTTATTTATATTTACATTTATATGCCGCCCCATACCCAAGGGTCTCTGGGTGGCTCACAACATTTAAAAACAGACATTTAAAGGTATTATCAACCATAAAATCAGAAACAAATTTAAAATGCAACTTTAGAAAAATACAAAAATAGTTAAAAGCAAAAGTGATTTTCAATGGGGGAAGTGTGGGGGACATTTAACCAAAGGCCTGCGTGAAGAGGAATGTTTTCACCGCCTTCCTGAATAGGAACAAAGAAGGGGCCTGACACACCTCGAGGGGGAGACCATGCCACAACCTGGGGGCCACTACTGAGAAGGCCCTCTCCCGGGTGTCCACCTGCCTAGCTACTGAAGGCGGTGGGATCACCAGAAGGGCCTCCCCTCCAGATCTTAAAACACGGGCAGGTCGGTAAGGGAGAAGGCGCTCCTTTAGATATCTGGGGCCCAAGTCATTTAGGGCCTTATAAGTCAGAGTTAGCACCTTGAATTGGGCTTGGTAGTGAATTGGCAGCCAGTGCAGTTCTTTTAAAACCGGCGTAATATGTGTCCGGCTAGGTGTTCCTGTCAGCACTCTAGCAGCTGCATTTTGCACCACCTGCAACTTCCAAACCGTCTTCAAGGGAAGCCCCATGTAGAGCACGTTACAACAGTCCAACCTGGAGGTTACCAGAGCATGGATAACTGTGGCCAGGTCATCTCTGCCCAAGAAAGGTTTCAGTTGATGTACCAGCCACAGTTGGGAGTAGGCACTCCTGGCCACGGCCTCCACCTGAGATTCAAGTGTAATAAAGGGGAAAGTGAAAAAGAATTGCAGCATTGGGTACCTAGAGTAAAACTCACAATCCAAAAAATGCAAAGGTAGGGTCAGATATCAAATGTTAACTTCTTGCTAGCCAGTTAATTTTTTAAAAAGTAGACATGATGAAAGGCAAAGCAAAAAAAGGAAGATAAGCCCAAGGCTGCAGTTTAGAACCAGCTTTTCTTTTACAAAACTGTAGGAAGAACAAGATTAAATTTAAAAAATTAAAAATCATAATTAAACTGTTAAGAGAAATAATACCATAACAATGGGGAAAGACCCAGCATAAAAGCATGAACTGGCAAAAGAGAACCTCCAACTCCTCAGCACATTTTCAGTAATGTGACGAAGTAGGGGAGTCTCCTTTTGTGTCTCACCACCCCACCTGATGGTAGGAGGCAATTACCTTCATTTGCGAGCTTGTTGTGCTCCTGTTCCAACTCCAAATAAATGGATGCTAGCAAAGCATCTGCCTTGTTTCTCCCCCCTTACTTTGCTAGCATCTGGGTGTTTCAAACAAGCACAGTAGTGCAAGGATCCAGCAGGCAGACACAAGTAATTGGTACCACAGGAAACCTGGCATCTTCCTGTAATACCAATATATCGGATTTTCAAGCAACTAACCCATCAAGGTAATGTGTGACATTCCCAATACAGTCCAGTTAGAATCTCGGGTTTTAACCCATGTCTGGAGATACCCTGAGTAAAAGTTCAAGTAAGTCAAAGGTGCATTTAAAACTTCTTCCTAATCTCATTATTTTATCTGCCACCAGCCAGGCTCCTTCAGTGTTAACACCTAGAAGTTTCTATCCTGCAAAAGCTTCATCCCGATGAACCATCTATTAATACAACACCATTAATATACAGAGCGCTCTACAGTTTAAGAGAATAAATAGTAAAACTTGCCAATGGTTTACAGTCTAATAAAAAGATAAAAATTAGTCTCTTCCCTTGCAAATTCTGACATCAGGGAATAAAAAGTCCCCCCTCTTCAAATGTTGCAGTAAGTCCATTAATGCAGGAAACATGGGCCTTTTCTGTACAATGAATGTAAGTTGCCCATACTGCCACTGTCCATCTGCATGGCTGAGGTAAGTACTTTCATTTTCACCACCTTGCTTGCTGCCCTTCAAGGGCAGATGTGGGCCCAAAGGTGACCCAGGCCGATGCAGCACCACCACCACCCCAAAAAGTTTTCCTCAGTATGAATGAAGCCTTAACTTAGTGATCTCAGATTTTAAAAGCACATTTTCATCTGCTCCAAGTAACATCATTTTCCCTTCTGTCCCAAATTCACACCTCCATTTTGTCCTTCCCCTTCCCCTTTTTATACCTTTATTTTTCCGCCAAAAATTATACACAGACCAACCAATCAAATCATACTAAAGTTCTTCATTTTTTCAAAACATAAGCAAATCTAATTCCGCTGTTTCTTCCACAAAGCCAAACTGTCAAGATGATTCTTCTCTCTGCTAAGTAGGTGGAAGAACATAATTTTTTTGTTAAAATAACATAGGCAGGAGATTTAGAGGTTCACTAGGGCCTTCGTCCCTCAAAAATGCTATTGTATTTAGCAATTCTGCTATATTAAATCTATAAAAAATATTGTGATAGTGTACAACTATATCCTGCTATATTACTGATAAAAATTATAATTAAAAAGCGATTTATTTGTCCATCCTTGAATTGCTCACTGCGATTCTGCTATATTGAACTAATGAAGTATGCTCATAGGCTAATTCCATATTCACCAATATTCCCAGCATATTCAACAAGGCAGACGAAACATCGACAAAACCACAGGAAGGAAGAAATAAAGTCCCACGTAGCTTAGAAAAGATCTGATATAAGCAGATCTCCCCTCCCATTTTTCCTTGGATTTTAAACTAGCTCTGCTATAATCGGTGACTCTGAAAACACAGTGCAACGATCCTCCACAGTATTTACACAACTCGCACCGCTATTACCTTTAAGCATAGGCAAAATGGAAACCTGAGAAGCTGTCTGTGGCAACTTGGCTCCAGCACAGAAAAAACACGAGCCGTTATAGGCAGCAGGATCCCTTGCTTGCAATAAACTTGCTGCTGGCATTTTTTTCTTGCGCAGCGTTGCACGCGCGATGGGACACGACAGTCCCGGGCAATGTTACATGAGATGCTATTTAGAGTCTACAAGGTCCTTTGGAGTCTTAATTTCCCGTATTTATCCCAGCAAAACTGTTTTCTTAACCATTCTTAGACGAGGGGGGATGCTAGCTGTCACTTTCTCTTCCACGATAATATGTTTTCATCTCATCCTTGCTCCATGGCCTTGTTGCATTGCCCTGGCCCAGCCCTTTACAATGTTGGGTGAGTAGGGCGATGGGAACTTAAACCCCTCTTTGGTTTGAGTTTTGTTTCTTCTGTTTCTTCCCTTGTGTTTTAAAATGCGGGCTTCCTCACCGCTGTGGAAGCGTCTTCGCTGCAAAGAGTTACGTTTGAGGTTTCTCTGTTTAAACAGTCGGTGGGTCAACAACAGTCCTGCAAAGTTAGGAGGAGCCCAAGAATTTTGCATTGTTTGTATCTGTTCCGATTGGCTGGTTAACCCTAAAACTGGGTGGGATTTTGTGTGTGTATATATATAAAAACTAAAGTCTTTTGTGAAAGTTGCTTGTTTGGGGTAAATCCACTCCCTCTCTGGATTTGGAATAACTGTTGAGGCTGCAAATGTTTCACTGGCGAGGATAAAAAAAATGTAAAGCCTGGTAAGTTACTAAGCTCAGATCTCATTTCACTAGTAGACAAAAAGCAAGGCGGTAAGATCCGGACAACCAATTTCCAAAAACCACCGAAACCAATATAAATAGAACTAGTTAATAGTGGTTACTACTAAGAGGAAAAGGTCAAGAGCTGTCTGGCAATTGGCCTTGTCTAAATCCCATTTAAGATATGCTTAAGGCAACAAAGGTCACAATCAGAAACTAGCAAGATCAGTGACCAAGGAAGATTTAGCTCAAAGAGGAGGTCCAGAGTGTTAGCATCAAAGGGCATTTTTGAAGCCTACAAGGACAGGAGTCGTTGGTCAGCCTATTCTGATCCTGTGCAGCATGTGCGCAGTGGAAAAGAGTCCATTTTGTTTTTTCTATCCCCAGGCTTGCACCAAATCAGACAGAGCTTGGCGTGTGTGTGGGGGGGGGGG